>SKCR01007171.1:0-282075 GCA_019454045.1 Zanthoxylum bungeanum
TTTTACATCCATTATGAAAATCCCACAAACTTTTACTAGAATTATTCTTTGCCTCTCTGCTCTTTTTCTTCTATTATTTTTTCATGCATTCTGCTTCAATAATTTCACCAACACTATTAGTAACACAACTAGTGCTGCTGCTACTACTACTTTGGTCACCCGCAGGAAAGAACTATTAATGGCTACCAAGTTTGATTTTTCTCCGTTTCTCCGGCTCCGCTTTCACCGGAAACACCTCCATCAACCGCCAGCCGGATCAACCGAGATCGACCCGCGTTACGGCGTTGATAAACGGCTTGTTCCTACCGGTCCAAACCCATTGCATCATTGAGTATTCTTCTCGTTACTTTTTTTATATGTTGTAACTTTGTTAATTAATCAATGTTCTTTTGGCAAATCCTCTCAGAGGAAAAAAACAAATTGAAAAGAAAATTACTAGTGTAATTATTTGTATCATTTTATACTTTTTTAGAAAATTTCAAATACTCTAATCTGGATAGGTTCATACTCCTCATTTGAATCAAATGTTTATTTGTATGCCTAATAAATAATTTTATTCAATGTAAAATTTCCAGCAGCAATAAGAGTTAATTTCTTAGTTGTATTGTGCGTGCAAATTAATTACCATTTAAATTAGGTTCAATCTCTTCAATTTTGAGGGGCTATAGACGAGTTTTTATAATAAGACATCTACCTATAAAAGATAAGAAAATATAAAAATTATATTATATATTTAAAATTAAAATTTTATTAGATTTATGACATTAATTTTGAGTAAAAATCTAAAACCTAACCAATCGCCTGTATTTACTAAACTATCTTAGGGTTCAATATAGTAATAAATGCATCATCCTCTTCGATTTGCATGCCCTGATCATGCAAATAATTTATCATTTTTTTAGTTATTATAATTCATTCTGGTGTGGATAAAAAACCTGAAGCAAGAGAAAGAAACTAAAACATTTTAATTAAGCGATATGCCAATGTAGGTTACAAAAAGTCGACTTAAAGAGAGAGAGATATATGCATTCATATACAGAGTAGCGGCATTTATAACTACTGGTGCACCTACATTTGATTTTGAATTTTTAATCATTCATGAGATCTCATGTAATCTAATGAAAAATATTGAAAGTCAAAATAATAATAGGAAATTATATGATAAATAGCATGAATATCATTTATCATGAAAATTTTGAATTCATTCTCTTTTCTACTTACAATTTAAAAATTGTTTTACTTTTTCACTTGATAAAATAGAAATGTGTACAAATTATCCATTTAATTTAGGAAAAATTATTTATTTTTCACTTTATAAAAATGAAAAAGTGAACTCATTTGAAACTTTAGGTAAAAAGAGAGCGATTTTATAATTTTGTAGAACCGATACTTACACCATTTACTGGATGGAAAAATAATAATTTTCCAATTTATCAATTCATATGCAATTTTCATGAAATTAATGACTTAAAATTGATTTCTGAAAATTTAAGTTGAAGTAGCTTACTTAACTCATAACTACTTATCCCCTTTTTTTTTAATTATTACATATATATATATTTTTTACTCCAAATCACACCCAAACAAAAATAAAAATAAAAATAAAAAATGAAATTGAGTGGCTGTAAAGATCAGAAGCATTGACAAGTGGGCATAGGACTCATACAAACATTGGATCCTCAATTTGTGCTTGTGTTTTGACCTAAAATTGAAATAATTTTTCCAGCTTGATATGAGTCCATCAATTGGTGAATTTGGTGTACTTAAAATTCACCATTTTTATTTCCCTTGAAGGGGCATAATTTTTCAAATTTCAACATGGGGTTGGTATTAGTTCAAAAAAGGGTACAATGTCAATCTACTTTCTTACAATCTCTCTCTCCCAGAATTGTACTTTATCTAAGTTTAAGCTAGTTCTAAATATATCTACATGTATGTCTTGTTTCAGGGTATCCAATAATACAACCTATAATTTTGAGCAATTTTGATCATTACACTTTTATAAATATATACCGGATTTATTTTTACACTTCAAGAAATTCATATTTGAACATCAATTTTTTGTTAAATTCTTCTTACCCTTTTAAACATTCGAAGTTTTACTTAATAAAATGATAACATATTTCTTTAAAAGAATGTGAGGATGAGATGAGAAGACTCGAACGCAAAATATATCCCCGATCAATTGAATTACACCCAAAGACTTAGTTAAATGATAATTATGATAACTATATAAAATGTGATTAAGACTGTTCATATGATTTTTATTATTATTTAAATTAAAAATCAAACCAACAAGGAGCTAATTTTAAATTGAGTTTGAGGACTTAAAATTTATCAAGTTTCAAGCATGTTCTTGTATGAAATTGTAACCTAATCTTATTGGTTTGACTTTCACCAAGGATAGATAGTGGCATCTCCACTTGATGATGGTGGAATATTTCAATGGGTATAAATTTTCTAAGAGCATGTGACAATCCATTCTAATTTTTATCCGTGTCAGACTATATATTTTAGATTCGATATATCTATATTCAATTGAATTGTGAAATAAAATTAGATCATTAGATCTTGTTTCATACAGCCACAATAATAGAAGCAATTTTGAAGGTGGGCGATTGAGAGGTTTGTAAATTATAGGTATTTAATTTTAATAAAACAAAAGTAAATTGGAAGCCTTTTTTTTTTTTTTCATTTTTTTTGGGTTCATGGTATGTTTTCAAAATGATTTTAGAAAAAACAAATGCTAAAAAGGAAACACCACTACTACAAAAAAGCGGATTTATAATACTTTTTTATAACAGAAAAAGAGTGTCACGAAATATGTTATAGATTTATGATAATTTTTTGTCATAAAACGACTTGTGTCATAAAAGTATGACATATTTGTGACGTAAAAAATATGTCATAAATAATATGACAGATATATGTCATGTTTTATATTTTTCATTTTTATAATAATTTATTGTAAAATAATATAATAGAAAACTGTCATTAAAATGACGTCGTTTTATTTTATAACATAAATATGTCATAACAATTATGTCCTATTTATTTATGACATATTTCTATCATAAATAAAATGACGTCGTTTTATTTATGACATAAATATGTCATAAATGAATCGATTATTAAAAAAAATAATAACTTGGAATGGATTCGAACCCACAATCTTTAATTTGAAATGCTTGATGAGCGGTTAATATCCCTCCATTCCCGCCATTTGTCTTAATATTTTATGGGTGATCGAGTTTTTATGAGTTTTGATATGTTTTGGGTGTGTTTTTGCAGGTTAAAATCATATCACGACTTAAAATAATTAAATAAGATAAAAACGTCAAAATAGGAGCAAATCAGGGAAATATTCGGAGTCAAAACGTGCATCCCGACACTGAAAGCCCGTCGTGATGCGGTGATAAATAAAAATCACACAGACGCTAACGTGAAATTACTTTTGATCTTAATTTTGCGCGTCATGACGGCCATGCTATCAGTGTTCCTAGAACATGCCAAGGATCTATAAGAGTGATTCGTGTGTGAAAATTACCAAAGAAAGTTGCGGAAAAACTTACATTGGTTGGATGAGATTTCAAAACTTTTTCTTTGTATTTGATGAAGCTCCAAGCTTTGTAAAGTGTTTCCAACACTTGGGTGAGTTTCCCTATCACATTAATAAACTCCTTCAAGTGCTAGCTTGTTGAAATTTTGCAACAAAATTCCATGGAGGGAGAGAGGAGTGCTCGGCATTTGCATGGAGAAGAGAGAGGAATAGTTTTGGTTTTGATATTTTTTTTCTAAAATAATTCCAAAAAGTGTATATACTTATTCCAAAAGCAAAAGTCAAAGTGTGTAATATAAGTTTCCAACAAAAATCCACCAACAACTTCTATCACAAAAAATGTGACTTATGATGTAAGTTGGTGGGCCCCACTTTAAATTCAAAATTCAAGTGGGCTTGCTCAACACAGTTTGGGCCCGGATTCGTTTAATCCGATTAAACAAATTTTCCGTCGCAACGTAATTAAATCTAATTTAATTAAATAATAATGCCTAGCAAAATTATTACGAAAGTCACTCGCGAATTAATTCCAAATTAATTCGTCACTTGAATTAAAATCCAATTTTAATTCCGTGTTGAAATCCGATTTCAATTAATATATCCGATATATTATTTTAGCCCTAATAAATAAGTTAAATAGAAAAATCCAATTTAACTATTAAATTTATTTTACCGATTAATTCCAAATTAATCGCGTTCTCTCCTCTCGACGAATTTAATCCCAGATAAATTTTCGACGCAATTAATCCCAGATTAATTCTTTCTCTGATAATTAATCCTAGATTAATTCTTACTGTAATTAATCCCAGATTAATTTTATCTCTCATAATTAATCACAGATTAATTCTGTTCGAGTCAAATATCATCGGTGAATCTTCGGGAAGCGACCCAAGAGATCCCTGAATATGTTGGCAGTAAATCCGGTCATCGGACTATCCGAACATATGCGTACCCGGTACCACGTTCTTACCGATTTACAAGACATGGTTGGCTTCTAGCAAAACACCATGCTTACCCAATTCTCCAGAAATATTCTTTAAAGGAATATATATAATCTTTATCAGGCGTAGTATACTAAGTATTGCATATTACGATCCAGTATCAGATGTCACATGCTAGGCCTAGGGCTGGAATTGTGTCTGCCCCGTACGAAGCATATATCGGATCACTGACAACTAGTCTCTATAATCAGATAATCATGACCTAGTCATATTATCCCGATGACTGCAGTACTTAAGAGTACCAGTTGTTAGACAATTATGACCCATAGCGTCACTATTTGTAAAAGACATTGTGGTTTTTGTACAAATTAATTATGTAGTAATGAAATTATATTTTATCATTTTGTAATTTGATTACTTGAATATATAAATGATAAAAGTCCTTATGATTAGTTCCGGATTATAAGATATGAGACAATATCAATCCATAAAGGTTTAATAATTAAATATATATAGTCGTAGTATTATCGAGACTGGACATCGATAATGCGGAATAGACTAGTATTGCACTTGTGCGTGTTATGGAAGCGTAACAACATAGTTCTCATATATTTAAGTATTGGATACTTATGCAAGTGTGATAGGATGTTGTGTTTACCGATTGTACGGAAACAGCTTCGCTCTGGATAGACCCCGCGGAATCCCATTGGTAGTATGACTATGTGTCTATGGGAATCCGCATCAGGGTAGGTGTATTTGGTCTTAACCTAAGACTTGCATCGCTAGTACTTGCGACAATCAATACACTTTGGTTTTGGTCGTCCAGGACATTAACAAGTTCTGTGTACGCCTTTTCTGGGTTTATTGAGAATCGTAGTGTATTGGGTGTGATGTCAATATGGAAGTATCACTTCAGTCATATGGAGATGATGATCACGCAGAGATATAGAACTGGTACTCTAAATTGGTTGCAACCATCGGGATAATATGACTTGGTCATGATTATCCGATTAAAGAGACTAGTTGTTTGATATCTGATATATGCTTCATACGGGGCAGACACTATTCCAGCCCCAGGCCTTGCATGTGACATCCGATACTGGATCGCTATACGCAATACTACGTATACTACGCCTGCCAAAGATCGTTTATTCCATTAAGAATATTTCTGGAGAATTGGGTAGATACGGTGCTTTGCTAGAAGCCAATCATGTCTCGTAAATCGGTAAAAACGTAGTACGAGGTACGTACGTGTTCGGATAGTCCGACGACCGGATTTACTGCCAAAATATCCAGGGATCTCTTGGGTCGCTTCCCGAAGATTCACCGATGACGTTTGATTCGAACTTAATTAATCTGGGATTAATTATGGAGAAATTTTATCTAGGATAAAATACTATTTGAAGAGAGAGAAAGATTAATTCGGAATTAATCGTTAAAATAAAATATTCGATATATTAAACGAAATTAGATTTCGATGCGGAATTAAAATTAGATTTTAATTCGGGCAAACAAATTAATTTAGAATTAATTCGCGAGCGACATGAATAGTAAATTTGATTTAATTACGTTACAACGGAAAAATTCGTTAATTTAGAATTAACGAAACTGAGCCCGGGATGTGTTTGCGAGGCCACTCCGATTTTGAATCAAGTACGACCACAAGTCACATCGCTCGTCACTTTAGTGATAGATGTCCATTCACCTTTTTGGTGAGTGACAACTAGTCACTATTCATGATGTTGGTTGTTGAGAGCCTTTAATGCATTTTTTGGCTCCAAAATGGTTTTGACTTTTTGAAAGCCATATACCAAACTTTTGTAACACCTTTTTGCATTACTTGTTTTTAGAAAACAAAATCAAAAACAAAGAAAACTCTCTCTCTCTCTCCCATTGCTCAAAAACCGTGAGCTCCATCAAAGGAAAGAAAAATTATTTTTCTTTCAATCTTGCTAGCACATTCAAGGAATCATCACTAGGTGATAGGGAAACTAATCTAAGAGCTTGGAATCCTTTCAAAAGCTTGGAGCTTGTTCATCTTCAACCAAACTTGGAGCTTGGCCGAATACAACAAGGATTTTTGTGTTCTTCGTCTTCAAAATCCGTTCAATGTAAGTGTGATTCCGCCTCACTTCTTTAAGTATTCATTATTTTCATTGCTTAAATATGATCTTGGGACTATATTAGAAACCAACAATGGTATCAATGAGCCTAATTTGAACATGAAAATGATTAGGGTTCATAACATGAAATTTGGGTAAAATTGATTTGAGCATGATTTGATGAAATTTTTTGATTGAGTATGCTTGAATGATGATAACATAGTGTTATGCATGATCAATTTCATGAAAAATGAATTGGATTAATTTTCCCCAATTAGCTTATGTCTCTAGACTGCCGTGAGCTTGATAGCATGAAATGAGATGATTTTTGAATCAATTATGTTGGACATGTGTTGATGATAAAAAACATGATTAATGGATTAGATTAGTATTTTGGAAATGTTAATTTAAAAGATTAATCATGGCTAAACACTTTGATTTATTAAATTATGAATTTTGGAAAATTGGAATTTAATAAATTGGGCTTGATTTTGAATTGGGCTTATAATTGTTGTATTTGGGCAAATGGGCTTGGTTGGGCCAAGTTGGTTTGGGCCAAATGGATTGGATTCAAATTGGGCCTAATGTTAGGGTTTCTAAGGTCTAACCAAGATCGATTTAAGTATTTAAACATGTGAATACAACAAAGAAGTACAGCGGAATCATACTTACATTGATCGGCTTTTGCGATGCGAGGAACAACAAAATTTTTCAAGCTCCTTGAAGTTTCAGCCATGGCTCCCTTTTGTGTTCCAAGTTGAATCTCCAAGCTCCAAGCTTTGTGTGTGATTCCATGCCCATGGGTGGGTTTCCTTATCACCTTTGGATGACTCTTTGGTGTGCTAGCACTAAGAAATTTTGCCAAAAAATTTCCCTTACCCTTCATGCACCTCTCGGCCATTGAAGAAATTTGAGAGAGTTTTTGGCTTCCAAGCCGTGAGGGAGAGAGAAGAGAGGAAAAAGATGTGTTGGTTTGATTTCCAAAATCAATTAAAATGATCTACCAAAAATAAATAAATGGTATTAGTCATTCAAGCCATCACTTTGGAGTGTTTCACACTCAAGCATCAACCAACAACTTCCATCACATTAAAGTGATAAAGTTGACTAGTGATTTGACGCTTGATGTGACATATGGGCCCCACTTGATTCAAAATGCGAGTGGGCCCGCAAACACTCCCGGGCTCGGGTTCGCTAATTCCGAATTAACGAATTTTCCGTTGCGACGTAATTAAATCAAATTTAATTAAATAATTATGCCTAGCAAAATTACTATTCATGTCGCTAGCGAATTAATTCTAAATTAACTCGTTCGCCCGAATTAAAATCTAATTTTTATTCCGCGTAGAAATCTAATTTCATATAATATATCGAATATATTATTTTATCGATTAATTCCAAATTAATCGTTATCTCTCTTTAAATAATATTTTATCCCAGATAAAATATCTCTGTAATTAATCCTAAATTAATTTTCTCTCTTATAATTAATCCCAGATTAATAATGTGTGAGTCATACGTCATCAGTGAATCTTCGGGAAGCGACCCATGAGATCCCCGGATATGTTGGCAGTAAATCCGGTCGTCGGACTATCCGAACACGTACGTACCTAGTACTACATTTTTACCGATTTACAATACATGATTGGCTTCTAGCAAAACACCGTGCCTACCCAATTCTCCAGAAATATTCTTAAAGGAATATGTAATCTTTATCAGGCGTAGTATACGTAGTATTGCGTATTGCGATCCAGTATCAGATGTCATGTGCTAGGCCGGTGGGTGGAATTGTGTTTGCCCCGTACGAAGCACATATCAGATCTCTGGTAACTAGTCTCTTTAATCGGATAATCATGACCTAGTCATATTATCCCGATGACTACAGTACATAAGAGCACCAGTTCCGTATCCTACGTGATCATCATCTCCACTATGACTGGAGTGATACTTCCGTCTTGACATCACACCCAATACACTACGATTCTCAATATACCCAGAAGAGGCGTACACAGAACCTGTTAAAGCCCTGGACGACCAAAACCAAAGTATATTGATTGTCGCAAGTATTAGCGGTGCAAGTCTCAGGTTAAGACCAAATACATCTACCCTGATTCAGACTTCCATAGACACATAGTCATACTACCAATGGAATTCTGAGGGGTCTATCCAGAGCGAAGCTGTTCCGTACCATCGGTAAACACAACCTCCTATTACACTTGCATGAGTATCCAATACCAAATATATGAGAACTATGCCGTTATGCTCCATAACGCGCACAAGTGTAATACTAGTGTATTCCGCATTATCGATGTCCAATCTCGATAATACTACGACTAGGGATATTTAATGATTAAACCTTTGTGGATTGATACTCTCTCATATCATCTCATTCCGGAACTAATCATAAGGACCTTTTATCATTTATATATCTTGGTAATCTAATTACAAATGATAAAAGAGCAATTTCTTTTGTCACATAGTTAATTTGCGCAACAACACCATGATCTGTACAAATAGTGATGCTATGGGTCATAATTGTCCAACAATCTCCCACTTGGCCTATAACCAATCACTCAAGTGTCTTACACCCGAACTATGTACGGTTCGCTCAAACTTCTACTGAGAAAATGCTTTCGTCAGTAGATTTGCAGTGTTATCATCTGATGCGATTTATTCGATCATCACATCGCCACGATGTATGATCCGAACGAATCAGATGAATATTTGAAGTATATATCTGGATCGTTGATGAGACCATTAATTCTTTAGCCTGTGCTGTAGCCTAGCTCACTGCTAACAGAACTACTCCTAATCCGATTAGGATTATTATCAATCCAAAAGGCTTCTATTATTGCCTCAACTGCAACAATATTCTGCTTTTGTTGTTTATTCGGTAACAATATCTTGCTTGGAAGATTTCCAGCTTACTGTTCCGTTATTCAAACTATATAGTACATTTATTACGACTTATAGTCGTTTTTATCGGTTAGGAAACTTGCAGCAGTGAACCCAGTCACTTCAAGTTCTCATTCTCCATAGTATAAGAAAGCATCCTTAGTTCATCTAAGATACTAAAGGATGTTCTTAACATCAATCCAGTGACTATCACTTGGATTGGCCTGATTGTGACTTCATATGCTCAAAGCATATGAGACACCAGGTCGCGTACATTTATTTCAATGTACGATTTCTCGGAGAGTACCAACAACTTTTTGATTTATCCTAGTAGATCCTTATTCCTAGAATAAAGGTTGTCTCTCCCAAGAATTCTACGGAGAATTTTCATGAAAGCAAAGCTTTCACCGATTATATTATGGGAATATCATTTCCAAGAAATCACATATCATCATTTTTTAGGACAATCTTTGTCAGTGCACTCCCACTAAACTCCTTATATAAACAAGAATCATTTCATTTTGAATTAAATCATATACCATTATGATTACATCAAAATGATAATTCCAAGAATGCAATGCTTGCTTCAATCCATAAATGGACCGAATTAACTTGCAAACCTTGTTTGCTCATTTTGGTACGACAAAACCGTCAGGATGTTGTAAACATCCTCCAAAAGGTTTTCGTTTAAGGAAAGCGATTTTCACATTCAGCTGCCATATTTCATAAATGAAACATGCAACTTTAGCAAGCATTATCCAAATGGATTTAACCATGACAACAAGTAAAAGGTTTCGTCGTAATCAACACAATGTTGATAACGATACCTTTTCGCTACAAGCCTAGCGTAGTACGTTGGTATGTTGCCATCCATGTATGTCTTCCTTGAAGACTTATATAGTGCCAATAGGCACAATGCCTTTCGGTACAACAACCAGTGTCTAAACTTGGTTGGTATACATGGAATCTATTTCGGACTTCATGGCACTTTGCTATAATAGGGAGTCACTACCTTGTATCACTTCCTCATACGTAGTCGGTTTGTATTCCTCAATAAGATTGACATCTTTATGAGGTGAGATCAGAAACCCATATCTCCCAGGTTGTTTTCTGACTCTCTCCGACTTTCGCGATTCTCTTGTGTATTTGAAGATTGTGGTACAGTTTCATCCCTGATGAACTGATTGTGTTCCGTTAAGGAATTGGTGCCTGGAACAGTACTACTCCGATTTTCATCGAGTTTTACTTTCCTCTAACTTACCACTGCATATAGGTATTCCTTTTAGGAAAACCGCATGGCGAGCAACAATTACATTGTTCTCTTGTGAGTTGTATAAGTACTATACTTTGGTTACCCTAGGATAACCCACAACTTAGGCACTTATCCGATTTGGGTTTTAGTTTGGTATCATCCAAACATATGCCCAGCATTCCCAAATCTACAGGAATGAGAAAACCCGGTTTCTTTCCTGTTCATATCTAATATGAAGTCTGTCAAACAGATTTTAATGGAACCTTATTCAAAATAAGTGTTGCACTGTTTAATGCGTATCCCTTGAAGGAAAATGGTAGCTCAGAGTGACTCATGATTAACCTCATCATGTCCAACAAAATTCGATTTTTCCGTTTGGACACACCGTCAAATTGTCGTGTTTCGGGAGGAGTCCTCATTGAAAGAATACTATACTCTTTCAAGTAATCGAGAAACTTATTGCTTAAGTATTTTTTCACTACGGTCTAACCGTGACGGTTTAATACTTTAGCCGATCTATTTGTCTACTTCGTGTCGAAACTCTTTGAATTTATCAAAAGTTTTCGATTCGTGTTTCAAAAGAAACGCGTAACCATAACGTGATGCCACATCCGTAAAGGTTACGAAGTGTTCATATCCACCTCTAGCCTAGCTAGATATGGGCCCACTTACATCACTATGAACGAGGGCTAACAGATCAATGACACTTACACTTTTACCAAGTAAAAAGGTGCTTTAGGCACTTTGCCTAATAAACTAGATTCGTAGACATTATTTGAATAGAATCAAATCCGTCCTAGTATCCACTATTCGAAAGTGTGGATATACGAGTCTTGTTAATTGTGTCCCAGACAACAATGCCACAAATAAGTCTCATCTGATTAAATCAGTTTGAGTTATTTGTTTGTCCTGTTATACATTTGAGATTTATTTATATTCAAAATATAAATACTGTTATTTACATCTAATGTGTTTATCTCAATATCATCTTTATAAAATAAAACACTTTAGTGTTCTAGAATATAAAGGTATACCCGCAACGGGTTAAACCCTGATATAGAGATAATGTTTCTAGTCAAACTAGTTACATTCTAACAGTTTGCTAATTTAAGTACATACCCGAAGGTAGTTCCTAAACTTAGGTCTCTATGGTTAAAACAGCGACTGTCGTCCCGTTTTTGACTCGCAGATTAATCTCAACTGAAGTCAGTATCCTACTTATCAGCAGATTCTGCACACCAGTACGTATATTTATGTACCACATCCAGTATCTAAAATCCAATTTTAATACTAGTAGTGAACATGTTGATGACAAACATATTTGAAGTCGGAGCCTTGCTCGTCTTCAATTCCTTCATGTCTGCCTTGTCCATACGGCAGTCACGCTTCCAGTGACCCCGTTTGCCACAGTTTAGGCAAACATTTTGGGATATGTCCTATGTCTTCCCAGAAGATTATAATGATTTTTCCTTTGCCCATTTTCCACACCCAGAAGCCTTTGGCCAAGCCTTGGCCTTCGTTGTTTATATGTTATATTTGTAATATGGATTCTATTATAAATCATTTATGTACTAATATTGTATGTTTTTGCCAACAATATTAAAATTTATTTCGATTTTGATATGGAAAATATTGATAATACACAAACTGGAATTGATGCAACAACTTCTGCTTCTGTTTCGAAACCGGATGCTTCTGTCATGGTTCCCTTGAATCATGCAAATAAGCTTGAGAAATTTGTTGGGCTGAATTTCAAATGTTGGCAGAAAAAAATATTTCTTCTATCTGACCACTTTAAACCTTGCGAGGTTCTTGACTGAAATGGCTCCAAAGGCCAATGATGGTGAAAATGATGTTCAAGTTATCAGTGCAATCGATACTTGGAATCATTCTGATTTCCTTTGTAGGAATTATATCACGAACTACTTAAGTGATTCTCTATATAGCATTTATGTTGATAAGAAGACAATCATGGAACTATGGGAGTCTTTGGATCGCAAGTGTAAGACTGATGATGCTGGCACTAAGAAATTTATCTTGGGTCGGTTCATAGATTATAAGATGGTGGACTCTAAATATATTATGAGTCAAGTTTAGGAAATCAAAGTTATTCTGTCAGAAATTTTTTAGAGGGGATAAACTTGAGTGAAACTTTCCAAGTTGCTGCTATTATTGAAAAATTACCTCATACTTGGAAATATTTCAAAAGTTACCCTAATCATAAGAGAAAGGAAATGAATATTGAGGATCTTGTTGTTAAGCTTTGAATTGAAGAGAGCAACAAAAATTCTGAAAAGAAAATGGTCAGTTAAGAGGCAAGAGCAAATGTAGTGGAACATGGTCATAACTATAAATGCAAGAAGACCAACAAAGGACCCAAGTTAGGTCCTAAGGGAGGCTTCTCCAAGAAGCTAACCAGATTTCAAGGAAAGTGCTTCAACAGTGACAAGATGTGACACAAAGCTTTGGAATGCAGATTACCGAAGAAAAAATGAGCTCAAGAAGCAAACATGGTAAACAACAACACCCAAGATGTTTATGACATAAACCTTTCTACTGTTGTGTCAGAAATGGACCTAGTAGGTTCAAATCCAAAAGAATGGTGGATTGATATTGGAGCTAACAGACATGTGCGTACAAACAAAGTGTTGTTTACTTCATTTGAACTTGCTGAAAGAGAGAAAAACTATTTATGGGAAATTCAGCTACATCTGAGATACAAAGTCAAGGAAAGGTGATACTAAAGATGACCTCTGGAAAGAAGCTGGCTCTGAATAATGTTCCGTTCTTACCAGATATTAGAAAGAACTTAGTTTCAAATCGCTTTTGAACAAACATGGCTTCCGTATGATGGGCTATTTAAGCTCAATATAATGATTATTATTCAAAAAATCAATAAAGATATTTCTTCTGCTTATTTGCTTGAGTATTCTAATCTATGACATGCTAGATTATGACATGTTAATTATAACTCATTGCATAATTTAATTAACATGAAGCATATACCAACATTCCAAATTGATTCTAAACATAAATGTGAATCATGTGTGGAGGAAAAACTTCCAAAATAATCATTTCAAACAATTATAAGAAACACTAAACCTCTTGATTTAATATACAATGATGTATTTGGCTTTAAATTAATTGAATCAAAAGGTGGTAATAAATACATTATTACTTTCATTAATGACTACACAAAGTATTGTTATGTGTATTTGATGAAAAGTAAGGACAAAGCTATAGAGAAATTTATTCTCTATAAGAATGAAGTTGAAAATCAACTAAATAAAAAATTAAGGAGTTGAAAAGTGATTGAAGTGGTGAGTATGTTACTCCATTTAAGACCTTTTGTGAACAAAATGGAATCATACATCAAACAATGACTTTTTATCCACCTCAATCCAATGGGATTGTAGAGCGAAAAAATCGTACCTTGAAAGAAATTATGAATGTAATACTAGTAAGTTATGGTTTACCTCAGAACATATGAGGGGAAGCTGTTTTATCAACTAATTATCTTTTAAATAAGTTACCCCGGAAAGTAAAATAGAAAATCCTCTATGAATTATGGAAAGGTACAAATACTTACGAGTGTGGGGTTGTCTTGCTAAAGTAGTCATTCTTCCACTTAAAACGGTGAAAATATGACCAAAGACAGTTGATTGTGTTTTTATTAGTTATGCATATAATATCAATGCTTATCGATTTCTTGTGCATAAATATGAAGTTCCAGATGTCCATAAGAATATGATAATAGAGTCCCGAAATGCATCATTTTTTGATGTATTTCTGTATAGATCAATTGAAGGATCGAGTTCGTCTAAACGAAACAAATGAAATTTTAGATGGAAATAGTCAGGACCAAGAACAAGGAAATGAGGTTGATGTTGAACCCAGACGTAGTAAAAGAGTAAGGATAGAAAAATCTTTTGGTCCAGATTTTCTGACTTATTTATTAGAAGGTGAACCCAAACCTTTAAAGAAGCTGCGAGCTTTGTAGAAAGACCTTTGTAGAAAGAAGCAATTAAGAACGAAATTGACTCTATCTTGCAAAATCACACATAGGAACTGATGGAACTTTTTATGGGATGTAAATCTATAGGGTCTAAATGATTTTTCAAGAGGAAAATGAAAGCTGATGGATCAATTGATAAGTATAAGGCTAAACTTATAATTAAAGGTTATAAGTAAAAATAAGGACTAGACTACTTTGAGATGTATTCCCTTATGATGAGAATAAATTCCATTAGGATGATACTAGCGATTGTAGCATTGCGCAATCTCAAAATACATCAAATGGATGTGAAAATTGTTAGTCTCTAAGACATACCACAAGATCTCTAAACATGATTATGTGTATGAATTAATCAAGAAAAGTGGCGGAAACACTTACATTGATTTGGAGAAATTCAAAATTTTTCCTTTTGGATGAAGCTCCAAGCCTTTTTGTATGCTGTTTGATCCTTAGGTGAGTTTCCCTATCACCTCATTTGACTCTACTGTTGGATAATTATGACCCATAGCGTCACTATTTGTACAGATCATGGTGTTGTTGTACAAATTAACTATGTGACAAGGAGATTGCACTCTTATCATTTGTGATTAGATCACCTTAGATGTATAAATGATGAGAGGTCCCTATGATTTGTTCCTGGACGGAGAATGATAGGAGACAATATCAGTCCACGAAGGATAAATCATTAAATATCCCTAGTCAGAGTATTATCGAGATTGGACATCGATAAATACGTAAAAGACTAGTCTTGCACTTGTGCGCGTTTGTGAGAGCACAACGGCATAGTTCTAATATATTTGGGTATAGGATACTCATGCAAGTGTAATAGGAGGTTGTGTTTCACCGATGGTAAGTAAAACAGCTTCGCTCTGGATAGACCCCCTCGGAATCCCATTGGTGGTATGACTATGTGTCTATGGGAGTCCGACATCATGGTAGGTGTATTTGGTCTTAACTTGAGACTTGCACCGCTAATGCTTACGACAATCGATATACTTGGGTTGAGGTCGTCCAAGGGAGTAACAGGTCCTGTGTACGCCGATACTGGGTATATTGAGAATCGTAGAGTATTGGGTGTGATGTCAAGACGGAAGTATCACTCCAGTCATAGTGGAGATGATGTCACGTATGATACGGTATTAGTGCTCTTAAGTGTTGCGCAGCCATTAAGATATTATGACTAGGTCATATATATCCGATAATAGAGACTAGTTGCCAGACATCCGACAAGTGCTTCGTATGGGGCAGACACAACTCCAGCCCCAGGCCTAGCACGTGACAGTCTGATACTGGATCGATATGCACTATACGATGTATACTACGCCTGATACAGATCTATATATTCCTGTAAGAATATTTCCGGAGAATTGGGTAGGCATGGCGCTTTGCTAGAAGCCAACCTTGTCTTGTGAATCGGTAAAACGTAGTACTTGGTACGTACGTGTTCGGATAGTCCGATAACCGTATTTACTGCCAACATATCCGGGGATCTCATGGGTCGCGTCCCAATGATACACCGATGATGTATGACTCGCACTTAATTAATCTGGGATTAATTCGATGAGAGAGAAAATTAATCTGGGATTAATTTCGGAGATATTTTATCTAGGATAAAATATCGTCTAAAGAGAGATAACGATTAATTTGGAATTAATCGGTAAGTTAATATATTCGATATATTAAACGAAATTGGATTTCGACGCGGAATTGAAATTGGATTTTAATTCGGGCGAACGGATTAATTTAGAATTAATTCCTTAGCGATGTGAATAGTGAATTCGCTAGGCGTAATCATTTAATTACGTCGCGACGGAAAATTCGATCATTTGGAATTAGCGAACCCGAGCCCGAGATTATTTGCGAGCGCATTCGCATTTCGAATTCGAGTGTGGCACGCAAGTCAAATCAAGCGTCAAATCATTAGTCGCATCAAGCGTCAAATCATTAATTGTTTCAAGCGTCAAATCATTTGTCACTTTGAATGATATGACTTGACAACTTGATTGATAAAGTGACTTGAAACTTGATAGATGTGACATGATGTGAGTTGATGTGGCTTTAACCTTTTGACTTTTTGAAAGCCAAATTAAAGTGAAATTCAAATGAAATTCACATAAGTGTATTAGATACACTTAAAAGGCCAAATGAAATTTACTTCACATAACTCTCTCTCTTTCCATTCTCTCCCTTTTTCTTTTCTTTCACGCCCAGAGGGGCTGCTCACTGCCTGAAAATGGCGTGAATGAGGGAGGCCTTTGAGTGATTTTTGTGGCAAAAATCACAAGTGCTAGCACACGGAGAGTTATACGAAGGTGTTAGAGGAATCGTTCGACGAAGATTCGGAGCTCAAAATTGATGAATAAAACTGAAACAGTGGGCTGTGAACTGCAGTGTTTGGGCGCCACTTTGAAGGGAAAAATTTGATTTTGTTCGTCTTCAAATCGTCTCAACCGATCAATGTAAGTATTCCGCAACTTCTTTGATATGTATTTCACACATCTTCATGCTTGTTTGATGATCTTGGGACCTAGAATAAAACCAACAATGGCATCAAGAGCCTAGGTTCAAGCATGAAATTTTTAAGGCTAAAATTGGGTAAAATAAATTTGAGCATGATTAGTTAAATGTTTGATTGAGCATGTTTAAATGATGTTTAATTGAAGTTTGATTGGTTCAATTTCATGAAAATTTGATTGGATCAATTTTGCCCAAATTGGATGTGTTGGCCGAATGTGTAGTGATTTGGAATTCTTGGAATTATTTGATTTTGATTCATTGGATGAGTTAGAATCATGTAGGATGATGTTAATCTAAGGTCAATTGGATTGAATTTTGAATTGAACATAAATCCCTAATTTGCTTATGTTGGCCGAATTCAATAATGCCCTTTAACGTCTTGGATTTTTGATTTTGGACAATTGGATGTGTTGGATATCATTCGGGATGAGGATTTAATATCGATTGTGAAATTAATTGGATTGAATTCAAATCGGATAAAAATCCCTATCTTGGCCGAGACCTTAGAAGCATCTATGTGGGTTTGATTTTTCATTAATGTGTTGGACATGTGATGATGATGATGAACATGATTAATTGGACTAATTTGGTGTTTTAGAAATATTGATTTGGGTGATTAATCATGTAATGCACTTTAGGTAATTAAATTGTGAATTTGGAATTTGGTAATTTAATTATTTGGGCCTAATTTTGGAAATTGGACTTTTAATGTTGTAAATGGGCTTAATGGGCTTTGTAGTACAAAGTTGGGTTTAGGCAAATTGGATTGGATCCAATTGGGCCCAAAACCGCTTCCATAAAGCCCAAATGCGACTTATAAACCTTTAAAGTTTAATTGGGCCTAATGGGACGAAGTTGATTTCTAGGCTTATGGGGTAACTCCTTGATTGGGCTTTGGTTGCCGAAGCCCACGCCTTAAAGAAATTAATTAAAGCCCATTGGACTTGAATTAAATTGACGTTGGACGTTAATCGGGCTTTGAGACCCGTTGCGATTAAATTTGGAATTTAAGTCGTAAAAGGTTTATTAAATAAAGTGTGATATTTAATTTGGAATTAAATAATGAATTAGAATTAAATGCATATTAAATTGGATTTAATTATGTAGTTTAGTTTAATTCGAGAATTCGTACTTTGAGTACTTATTCGCAAAAATGAGTTTGACTCGCGCAAAAATCAAATCGTTGTTTGAACATTGGATGATCACTAATTATCAGATTAATTAATTTGATTAGATTGATTGATAACATGCTTGTGTGAATACATGGTTGTGAATGAATAATGTATATCGAGATGGATATTAGCGTTAGAAGGGTGGAGAACAATTTTGGAAATTGTTATAATAAATTTTCTATTAAATGATTAAAGGACCTGCGTGTCCAGCCTTATCACCTCTATTCTCTTTGTATTCTCTTCTCACCTATTCCCCTCAATGTAAATGAGGTTTCTTTAGAAGTGTAGTGTAACGGGTAGAAGTAATACAAGTGCTAGTTTGAGAGAGAAAGAGAGAGATTTGATCTAGGATCAATGTGTTAAGTATCCATCCGCATATCATTATTATTTATTTTCATATGCGCTTTATTATGTATTTAGAATGCATGTTTAAGGGTGTATGATGATGAGACCTTAATAAAGATAATAAATTGGTTGCCAATTTGCACGCGAAAAACCCTCATCAAATATCATGTGTTTTTCCTTCCATTGAGTGATTCTTACTCAAGATCCAAGATTGGCACTGGGTTGTTGGCCAAAGTCAAGCCCTTTGTCCGTCGAAGATGTGTTTGAATCACGAGAGCTTTGTTCCATATTAGTGTCCTGTCCAAGTTGTGGTTTGTTGGCCAAAGTCAAGACCACTTCTTGTCCATCGACATTGATTACGAAGCTTTCCATGGTCAATGGGTTCGCGCTTGACTGGGATCATTAGGTTTGTTGTGCCAAAGCCAAGGCCTAGTTGATTCAGAAGAAAAAGGTTAGGGTATATATTAGATAGTAGGCATATATAGGATATATGTTTCGGACTTGGATGTCCACCTACTGGATTTAGGAATTGGATTGGATCCAATTGATCTTAGAGATCTACCTAGTAAATTATCATACAATTTGTTGGCCAAAGTCAAGATTGTGTGATATTTAACGGGATCCTAGCCCACTAGGAAACACGGTTTCCCGAGTACTCGACATAGGGTTAGAGGCTCGCCGAAAAATAGTGGGAGGCAAGAATTGAATTTGCAATATTCGTTCAATTACTCACCATACGCGCTCAAACAAATATCACTCGTCAAATAAATTAAAAGTATTAGTTGGACTAATATTTAAAGTTGTTTTAATTAATATAGTTTGACTATATTCAAACAAATTCAATAAAATAGTTGATTTTATAATTGGATTATAGTAATCAATGTAATTGAATTAAAATTATAGTTGATTAAATAGTTGGACTATTGTAATCATTATAATAAATAGTACCTCAAATAATTGATTAAATAGTGGGACTATTAAAATCAACATAACATTGAAAGATTGGACATTTAAATATAATCTTGGATTAAAATATTTAAATGGTTTAATTTTTAAATTGGGAATTAAATTTCAGGATGGTCCTGGAAATAATAATAAGTTATTTTATTTGATAAAATAACCTATTATGCCTAAGCCCAGAATTAAGCAAATAGTAGAACATAATCTTTTGGAAGATTTATGTGATGATTACTTTAGTGCTTAATTCATTATACTTGTCATAAATCTATGTTTAGATTTAAGAAGTATTAAAATTGCAATTAATAAATTCTTGGAGAATTAATGACTAATCTCAAGGAGATAAAGTCAAACTTTGCAATTAGATAAGTAGCGCAAGGCGCACCTTACTTCAATATTCTAGAAACCCAAGGCTTGGCCAAAGGCTTCTGAAATATTGAAAAGGGTAAAGGTAAAATCATTATTATCTTTTGGAAAGATAAATGACATATCCCAAGGTGACTGTCGTTTGGATATAGCAGACACGAAGGAATTAAAGAAAGGGCAAGGCTCTGACTTTAAATAAATTTGTCAAATTTATGTCCATTACTAGTATTAAAATTGGATTTTAAAATACTTAGTGTGGTACATAAAATATATGTATTGATGTTCAAATATGCTTTGAACATGATACTGACTTCAAGCTGAGATCAATCTGCGAACGGAAACGGGACGAAAGTCGCTGTTTCGACCTTAGATACCTAAGTTTAAGAACTACCCTTCGGGTATGTACTTAAATTAGAAACTATTATAATGTAACTAGTTTGACTAGAAACATTATCTCTATATCAGTGTTTAATCCGTTGCGGATAAACCTTTATATTCTAGAACACTAAAGTGTTTCATTATATAAAGATGATATTAAGATAAACACATTAGATGTGAAGAACAATATTTATATTTTAAATATAAATAAATCTCAAACATATAAAATGACAAATAATTAGCTCAAATTGATTTGATCAGTAGTGACTTATTGTGGCATAGATGTCTGAGACACAGTTAAGCGAGACTCGTATACCCGCACTTTTGAAGAGTGGGTACTAGGACTGATTTGACTATTCAAATAAAGTCTACGAATCTAGTTTTTTAGGTAAAGTACCTAAAACACTATTTACTTGGTAAAAGTGTAAATGCCACCGATCTGTTAGCCCTAGTTCATAGTGAAACAAGTGGGCCCATGTCTAGCTAGGCTAGATGTGGATATGAATAGATCGGCTATAGTATTATACCGTCACGGTGAGACCGTAGTGGAAAATACATAAGCAATAAGTTTCACATATACTTGAAAGAGTATAGTATTCTTTCAAATGAGGACTCCTCCCGAGACACGTCAGTTTGACGATGTGTCCAAATGGAAAAACCGAATTTTGTTGGACATGATAAGGTTTATCATGAGTCGCTCTGAGCTACCATTTCCTTCAACGGATATGCATTAACAGTGCAAAACTTATTTAGAATAAGGTTCCATATAAATCTGTTTGACAGAATTCATATTGGATATGAACAGGAAAGAACCGGGTTTCTCATTCCTAACAATTTGGGTATGCTAGGCATATGTTTGGATGATACCAAACTAAAACCCTAATTGGATAAAGTGCCAATTATAGGTAATCCTAGGGATACCATAAGTATTGTACTTATACAACTCACGAGAGAACAATTAGATTGTTGCTCACCATGCGGTTTTCCTAAGAGGAATACCGATATGCAGTGGTAAGTGGGAGGACAGTAAAACTCGATGAAAATCAGAGTAATACTGTTCAAGGCATGAAGTCTTTTATGGAACACAAATAGTTCATCAAGGATGAAACTATACCAGTAATCTTCAAATACACAAGAACCGCGTAAATCGGAGAGAATCAGAAAACAACTTGGGGTATGAGTTTCTGATGTCACCTCATAAAGATGTAAATCTTATTGAGAAAGACAAACCGACTACGTTTTACGAAGTGATACAAGGTATCGACTCCCTATTATGATAAAATGTCGTGAGTCCGAAATGGATTCCATGTATAACAACTATAATTGGATACTAGTTGTTGCACCGCAAGGCATCGTGCCTATTGGTACAATGTAAGTCTTCAAGGAAGACATACATGGATGGCAACATACCAACGTACAAAGCTAGGCTTGTGACGGAAAGGTATCATTATCAACATTGTGCTGATTACGGTTCAACCTTTTACCTGTTGCCACAGTAAATCTATTTGGATAATGCTTGCTAAAGCTGTACATTTCATTTATGAAATGTGTCAGTTAAAGATCAAAATCGCTTTCCTTAAACGGAAACCTTTTGGAGGATGTTTATAACATCCTGATGATTTTTGTCGTACTAAAACCAGCAAAAAAGGTTTGCGAGTTATTCGATCCATGTTTGGATTGAAGCAAGCATTAGGTTCTTGGAACTAACGTTTTGATGTAATCATAATGGTGTATGATTTAATTCAAAACGAAAATGATTCTTGTGTATATAAGGAGGTTAGTGGGAGCGCACTGACAGTGGCTGTCCTATAAAATAATGATAATATACGTCATTTCTTGGAAATGATATTCCCATATAAAACAATCGGTGAAAGCTTGGCTTTCGAGATTATTCTCCGTAGAATTCTTAGAAGTAACAACCTTTATTCTAGGAATAAAGATCTATTGGGATAGATTTAGAGTTGTTAACACTCTCTGAGAAATTGTACATTGAAAAATGTACGTGACCTGGTGTCTCATACGCTTTGAGCATATGGATTCACAAACAGGCCAATCCGAGTGATAGTCACTGGATTGAAGTTAAGAACATCCGTTAGTATCTTAGAGAACTAAGGATGCTGTCTTAATATGTGGAGATGGAGAACTTGAAGTGACTGGGATCACTGTAGCAAGTTTCCAAACCGAAAAGGATGACTATGAGTCGCAAACGGTACTATAAAGTTTGAATAACGGAACAGTGAGCTGGAAATCTTCCAAGCAAGATACTGTTACCGAATAAACAACAAATGCGGATTATTGCTGTAGCTGAAGCAGCAATAGAAGCCATTTGGGTCGATAATAAATCTAATTAGATTAGATATAGTTCTATTAGCGGCTGAGCTAGGCGTCAGCACAGGCTAAAGAATTAATGGTCTCATCAACGATCCAGATATATACTTCGATACTCATCTGATTCGTTCGGATCATACATTGTAGCGATGTGATGATCGAATAAATTACATTAGACGATAATCATGAAAATCCGCTGACGAAAGTTTTTCTCAGCAGTTTGAGCCAACCGTACATAGTTCGGGTGTAAGACACTCGAGAGATTGGCTATAGGCCAAGTGGGAGATTGTTGGATAATTATGACCCATAGCGTCACTATTTGTACAGATCATGGTGTTGTTGTACAAATTAACTATGTGACAAGGAGATTGCACTCTTATCATTTGTGATTAGATCACCTTAGATGTATAAATGATGAGAGGTCCCTATGATTTTTCCTGGACGGAGAATGATATGAGACAGTATCAGTCCACGAAGGATAAATCATTAAATATCCCTATTCAGAGTATTATCAAGATTGGACATCGATAAATACGTAAAAGACTAGTATTGCACTTGTGCGCGTTTGTGAGAGCACAACGACATAGTTATAATATATTTGGGTATAGGATACTCATGCAAGTGTAATAGGAGGTTGTGTTTCACCGATGGTACGTAAAACAGCTTCGCTCTGGATAGACCCCCTCGGAATCCCATTGGTGGTATGACTATGTGTCTATGGGAGTCCGACATCAGGGTAGGTGTATTTGGTCTTAACTTGAGACTTGCACCGCTAATGCTTACGACAATCGATATACTTGAGTTGAGGTCGTCCAAGGGTGTAACAGGTCCTGTGTACGCCGATACTGGGTATATTGAGAATCGTAGAGTATTGGGTGTGATGTCAAGACAGAAGTATCACTCCAGTCATAGTGGAGATGATGTCACGTAGGATACGGTATTAGTGCTCTTAAGTACTGCGCAGCCATCAGGATATTATGACTAGGTCATATATATCCGATAATAGAGACTAGTTGCCAGACATCCGACAAGTGCTTCGTACGGGGCAGACACAACTCCAGCCCCAAGCCTAGCACGTGACAGTCTGATACTGGATCGATATGCACTATACGATGTATACTACGCCTGATACAGATCTATATATTCCTGTAAGAATATTTCCGGAGAATTGGGTAGGCATGGCGCTTTGCTAGAAGCCAACCTTGTCTTGTGAATCGGTAAAACGTAGTACTCGGTACGTACGTGTTCGGATAGTCCGATAACCGTATTTACTACCAACATATCCGGGGATCTCATGGGTCGCGTCCCAATGATACACCGATGATGTATGACTCGCACTTAATTAATTTGGGATTAATTCGATGAGAGAGAAAATTAATCTGGGATTAATTTCGGAGATATTTTATCTAGGATAAAATATCGTCTAAAGAGAGATAACGATTAATTTGGAATTAATCGGTAAGTTAATATATTCGATATATTAAACGAAATTGGATTTCGACGCGGAATTGAAATTGGATTTTAATTCGGGCGAACGGATTAATTTAGAATTAATTCGTTAGCGATGTGAATAGTGAATTCGCTAGGCGTAATCATTTAATTACGTCGCGACGGAAAATTCGTTCATTTGAAATTAGCGAACCCGAGCCCGAGATTATTTGCGAGCGCATTCACATTTCGAATTCGATTGTGGCACGCAAGTCAAATCAAGCGTCAAATCATTAGTCGCATCAAGCGTCAAATCATTAATCGTTTCAAGCGTCAAATCATTTGTCACTTTGAATGATATGACTTGACAACTTGATTGATAAAGTGACTTGAAACTTGATAGATGTGACATGATGTAAGTTGATGTGGCTTTAACCTTTTGACTTTTTGAAAGCCAAATTAAAGTGAAATTCAAATGAAATTCACATAAGTGTATTAGATACACTTAAAAGGCCAAATGAAATTTACTTCACATAACTCTCTCTCTTTCCATTCTCTCCCTTTTTCTTTTCTTTCTCACGCCCAAGAGGGGCTGCTCACTGCCTGAAAATGGCGTGAATGAGGGAGGCCTTTAAGTGATTTTTGTGGCAAAAATCACAAGTGCTAGCACACGGAGAGTTATACGAAGGTGTTAGGGACACTCACCCACGAGCCGGGAATCGTTCGACGAAGATTCGGAGCTCAAAATTGATGAAGAAAACTGAAACAGTGGGCTGTGAACTGCAGTGTTTGGGAGCCACTTTGAAGGGAAAAATTTGATTTTGTTCGTCTTCAAATCGTCTCAACCGATCAATGTAAGTATTCTGCAACTTCTTTGATATGTATTTCACATATCTTCATGCTTGTTTGATGATCTTGGGACCTAGAATAAAACCAACATCTCCAAGTGCTAGCTTTGATGAAAAATTTGAAGCAAAACTTTTCTCCATGTTTGAGAGGGTTTCGGCCAAGCCAAAGAGAGAAAGAGAATCAATAGTGAATTCAAGACTTGGTTGGTGTGTGTGTTAAAGCATCCAATTAATAAATCCAACTACTTCCATCAAAGTTAAGACATTTGATGTAAGTCAAGTGGTCCCACCACTTTTTAAATTCAAAATTTAGGTTGGCTTCTCCAACACACAACTAAGCTTGGGCCCGAGCTCGTTTAATTCCGAATTAAACGAATTTGTCGTCGCTAAATAATTAAATCAAATTTAATTAAATAATTATGCCTCAAAAAATTATTACGATAGTCGCTTTTGAATTAATTCCAAATTAATTTGTTCGCCCGAATTAAAATCCAATTTTAATTTCGTATTGAAATCCAATTTCAATTAATATATCCGATATATTATTTTAGCCCCAGTAAATAAATTAAATAGAAAAATCTAATTTAACTATTAAATTTATTTTATCGATTAATTCTAAATTAATCGTATTCTCTCTTCTATACGAATTTAATCCCAGATTAATTCTTGCCGCAATTAATCCCAGATTCATTTTCTCTTTCATAATTAATCCCAGATTAATTCTATCTGTGTCAAATGTCATTGACGAATCTTTGGGAAGCGACCCAAGAGATTCCTGGATATGTTGGCAGTAAATACGGTTGTCGGACTATCCGAACACGTGCGTACCCTGTACCACGTTCTCACCGATTTACAAGACATGGTTGGCTTCTAGCAAAGCACCGTGCCTACCCAATTCTCCAGAAATATTCACCGAGGAATATAATATGTATCAGGCGTAGTAATACTAAGTAATGCGTAATACGATCCAGTATCAGATGTCACATGCTAGGCCTAGGGCTGGCTCTGTGTCTGCCCCTTACGAAGCATATAACGGATCCCGTGTAACTAGTCTCTGTAATCGAAAAGTCATGACCTAGTCATACTTTCCCGATAGCTGCAGCTTTTAAGAGTACTAGTTTCGTATCCTGTGTGACCATCATCTCCATATGACTGAAGTGATACTCCCATATTGACATCACATCCAATACACTACGATCCTCAGTAAACCCAATACAGGCATACACAGAACCTGTTAAGACTCCAGTCGACCAATACCAAAGTAAAATGATTGTCGCAAGTAATAGCGACGTAAGTCTCAGGTTAAAGATCACATACACCTACCCTGATTCAGATTCCCATAGACACATAGTCATATTACCAATGGGATTCCAAGTGGGTCTATCCAGAGCGAACTGTTCCCAGTCTAACGGCTAAGAGAACCTCTTATTACACTTGCATAAGTATCCAATACCTAAATATATGAGAACTATGATGTTAAGCTTCCATAACGGGCACAATTGTAATACTAGTCAATTCCATATTATCAATGTCCAGTCTCGATAATACTTCGACTAGGGATATTTAATGATTAAACCGTTCGTGGATTAATACTATCTCATATCTTATTAATCCGATTTAACCATACAGACTTTTATCATTATATATCCAAGTAATCTAATTATAATAATGATAAAATAGCAATTCCCTTTTGTCACATAGTTAATTTGTACAAAAACACAATGTTCTTTACAAATAGTGATGCTATGGGTCATAATTGTCCAACAATCTCCCATTTGGCCTATAGCCAATCACTCAAGTATCTAACACCTGAACTATGTACATGTCGCTCAAAATTTTGCTGAGATATAGCTTTCGTTAGCGGATCTGAAATGTTATCATCTGATGCGATCTTTTCGATCTTCACATCGCCACGATGTATGATCTCACGAATCAGATTAAATCGTCGAAGTACATGCTTGGATCGTTGATGAGATCGTGGTTCCTTAGCCTGTGCTATAGCCCCATTATTGTCACAATACAAAGGTACGGGCCCAGCTGCTAACAGAACTACTCCTAATCCAATTAGGAATTTATGGATCCAAAATACTTCTTTTGCTGCTTCAGCTGCAGCAATATATTCCGCTTCTATTGTTGAATCGGCAACAATCTCTTGCTTGGAAGATTAACAGCTCACTGCTCCGTTGTTTAAACAAAATATGTACCCTGATTGCTGTAAGTGTTCCTAGAACATGCCAAGATCTCTAAGTTGTGATTTGTGTGTGAATAAATCAAAGGGAGTTGCAGAATACTCACATTGACCGAATATAGGCTTTCAAAAATTCCTTTGGATGTAGTAGCTCGGAGCTTGAAGACGAGTTCCAAACTCTCGGGTGAGTCTCCTTATCACATTGATTCACTCCTTTAAGTGCTAGCTTGGAACAAATGAAAGAAAAAAAATTCCACCATGGAACCTTGAAGTTTCGGCCAAGCATGAGAGAGGAAGAGAGAATAACGTTTTTCAACTTTTGATTTCTAAAATCAATTACCAAAAACAAATCAAAAGTTGCATTTATATTTTCCAAAAAGTAAAGTGTGTTGGAAAAATAAGCTTTAAAAGCTTCCAACCACTTCCATCAATCAAGTGACTTGTGATGTAAGTTGGTGGGCGTTCTTTAAATTCCAAATTTAAGTCGGACAATCCAACACCCAACTTCGCTCGGGCTCGGGTTCGTTTAATTCCGAATTAAACGAATTTTCCGTTGCGACTTAATTAAATCCAATTTAATTAAATAATAATGCATAGCAAAATTATTACGGAAGTTGCTCGCGAATTAATTCCAAATTAATTTGTTCACTTGAATTAAAATCCAATTTTAATTCCGCGTTGAAATCTAATTTCAATTAATATATCTAATATATATTATTTTAGCCTAATTAAGTAAATTAAATAATAAAATCTAATTTCACTATTAAATTTACTTTACCGATTAATTCCAAATTAATTGCGTTCTCTCTTCTCGACGAATTTAATCCCAAATAAATTCTCGACGCAATTAATCCCAGATTAATTCTCTCTTTTGATAATTAATTCCCAGATTAATTATTGCCATAATTAATCCCTGATTAATTTTTTTCTTTCATAATTAATCCCAGTTTAATTTTCTGTTCGAGTCAAATCTCAACGGCGAATCTTCGGGAGGCGACCCAAGAGATCCCGGGATGTGTTGGCAGTAAATACGGTCATCGAACTATCCGAATACGTGCGTACCCGGTACCACGTTCTTACCGATTTACAAGACATGGTTGGCTTCTAGCAAAGCACCGTGCCTACCCAATTCTCCAGAAATATTCTCAACATGGAATATGTAATCTTTGACAGGCGTAGTATACGTAGTATTACGTATTGTGATCCAGTATCAGATGTCACATGCTAGGCCTGAGGCTGGAAGGGTGTCTGCCCCGTACGAATCATATATCAGATTAATAACAACTAGTCTCTTTAATCGGATAATCATGACCTTGTCACATTATCCCGATAGCTGCAGAATTTTAGAGAACACCAGTTCTGTATCCATTCGTGATCATCATCTTCATATTACTGAAGTGATACTTCCATCTTGACATCACACTCAATACACTACGATTCTCAGTATAACCAGAAGAGGCGTACACAGAACCTGTTAAAGCCCCGGACGACCAAACCAAAGTATACTGATTGTCGCAAGTATTAGCGATGCAAGTCTCAGGTTGAGACCAAATACACCTACCCTGATTCGGACTCCCATAGACCCATAGTAATACTACCAATGGGATTCCGAGGGTTCTATCCAGAGCGAAGCTGTTTCCGTACCATCGGTAAACACAACCTCCTATTACACTTGCATAAGTATCCAATACTTAAATATTTGAGAACTATGCCGTTATGCTCTCACAACACGCACAAGTGCAATACTAGTCTATTCCGCATTATCGATGTCCAATCTCGATAACACTACGACTATGGATATTTTAATGATTAAACCTTAGTGGATTAATACTATCTCATATCTTATTAATCCGAAACTAATCATATGGACTTTTATCATTTATGTATCTTGGTAATCCAATTACAAATGATAAAAGAGTAATTTCCTTTGTCACATAGTTAATTTGTACAACAACACCATGTTCTAAACAAATAATGATGCTATGGGTCATAATTGTCCAACAATCTCGCACTTGGCCTATAGCCAATCACTCAAGTGTCCTACACCTGAACTATGTACGGGTCGCTCAAACATCTGCTGAGAAACTGCTTTCGTCAGCGGATTTGCAAAGTTATCATCTGATGTGATTTATTCGATCATCACATCGCCACGATGTATGATCTTACGAATCAGATGAAACAGTTGAAGTACATACTTGGATCGTTGATGAGACCATTAATTCTTTAGCCTGTGCTGTAGCCTAGCTCAGCCGCTAACAGAACTATACCTAATCTAATTAGGATTATTATAGATCCAAAATACTTCTTTTGCTGCCTCAGCTGCAGTAATATTCCGCTTCTGTTGTTTATTCGACAACAGTATCTTGCTTGGAAGATTTCCAGCTCACTGTTCCGTTATTCAAACTATATATTACCTTGATTACGACTTATAGTCATTTTTATCGGTTAGGAAACTTGCAACAGTGAACCCAGTCACTTCAAGTTCTCTTTCTCCATAGCTTAAGAAAACATCCTTAGTTAATCTAAGATACTTAAGGATGTTCTTAACATCAATCCAGTGACTATCACTTGGATTGACCTGATTGTGACTCCATATGCTCAAAGCATATGAGACACCGGGTCACATACATATCTTTCAATATACGAGTTCTCGGAGAGTGCAAACAACTTTTAAATCTATCCCAGTAGATCCTTATTCATAGAATAAAGGTTGTTTCTCCCAAGTATTCTATGGAGAATTTTCATGAAAGCCAAGCTTTCACCGATTGTAATATGGGAATGTCATTTCCAAGAAATGATATGTCATCATTATATAAGACAGTCATTGTCAGTGCGCTCCCGCTAACCTTCTTATATACACAAGAATTATCTTTGTTTTGAATTAAATTATATACCATTATGATTACATCAAAACGATGGTTCCAATAATTCAATGCTTGCTTCAATCCATACATGGATCGATTTAACTTGCAAACCTTGTTTGCATGTTTTGGTATGACAAAACCGTCAGGTTGTTATAAACATCCTCCAAAAGGTTTCCGTTTAAGAAAAGCGGTTTTTGATGTTTAGCTGCCATATCTCATAAATGAAACATGCAGCATTAGCAAGCATTATCCAAATGGATTTAATCATGGCAACTGTTAAAAGGTTTCGTCGTAATCGACACAATGTTGATAACGATACCTTTTCGCTACAAGCCTAGCTTTGTACGTTTGTATGTTCCCATCCATGTTTTTCTTCCTTGAAGACTCATATAGTACCATTAGGCACAATGCCTTCTGGTACAACAACCAGTGTCCAAACTTGGTTGGTATACATGGAATCCATTTCGGATTTCATGACACTTTGCCATGAAAGGAGTCGATACCTTGTATCACTTCCTCATACGTAGCCAGTTCGTATTCCTCAATAAGATTGACATCTTCATGAGGTGAGATCAGAAACCCATAACACCCAGGTTATTTTCTGACTCTCTCCGACTTACGCGGTTCTTGTGTATTCGAAGATTGTGGTACAATTTCATCCCTGATGAACTGTTTTTGTTCCATTAAGGATTCAGTGCCTAGAACAGTATTACTCTGATTTTCATCGAGTTTTACTTTCCTCCCACTTACCACTGCATATAGGTATTCCTCTTAGGAAAATCGTATGGAGAGCAACAATTAAATTGTTCTCTTGTGAGTTGTATAAGTACTATACTTTGATTTCCCTAGGATAACCTACAAATTAGGCACTTATCCGATTTGGGTTTTAGTTTGGTATCATCCAAACATATGTCTAGCATTCCCAAATCTTCAGGAATGAGAAAACCTGGTTTCTTTCCTGTTCATATCTAATATGAAATCTGTCTAACAGATTTTTCATGGAACCTTATTCAAAATAAGTATTGCACTGTTTAATGCGTATCCCTAGAAGGAAAATAATAGCTCAGAGCGACTCATAATTAACCTTACTATGTCCAACAAAGTTTGGTTTCTCTGTTCGGACACATCATCAATTGAGATGTTCTGTGAGGAGTCCATTACGAAAGAATACTATACTCTTTCAAATATTCGAGAAACTTATTGCTTAAGTATTTTCCACCATTGTCTAACTGTGACGGTTTAATACTTTAACCAGTCTGTCTGTCTACTTCGAGTTGAAACTTTAAAAGTTTCTGACTTGTGTCTCATTAAGATACACATAACCATAACGCGATGCTACATCCGTAAAGGTTACGAAGTATTCATATCCACATCTAGCCTTGCTAGATATGAGCCCACTTACGTCACTATGAATGAGGGCTAACAGATCGGTGGCACTTGCACTTTTACCAAGTAAAAGATGTTTTAGGAACTTTGCCCAATAAACTAGATTTGTAGATATTTATTTGATTAGAATCAAATCAGTCCTAGTACACACTCTTCAAAAGTGTGGATATACGAGTCTTGTTAATGTGTCCCAGACACCAATGCCACAAATAAGTCTTATCTGATTAATTCAGTTTGAGCTATTTGTTTGTCATATTTATATGTTTGAGATTCATTTATATTCAAAATATAAATACTGTTATTCACATCTAATGTGTTTATCTCAATATCATCTTTATAAAATAAAACACTTAGTGTTCTAGAATATAAAGGTATACCCGCAACGGGTTAAACTTAGATATAGAGATAATGTTTCTAGTCAAACTAGGTATATTATAACAGTTTCCTAATTTAAGTACATACCCAAAGGGTAGTTCCCAAACTTAGGTTTCTACGGTTAAAACAGCGACTCTTGCCCCGTTTCTGACTCGCAGGTTGATCTCATATGAAGCCAGTCTCTTGCTTATCAGCAGATCCCGCACATCAGTACATATATTTATATACCACATCCAGTATCTAAAATCCAATTTTAAAACTGGTAGTGGACATGTTTATAACAAACATACTTGAAGCCGGAGCCTTGCCCGTCTTCACTTCCTTCATGTATGCCTTGTCCATACGGCAGTCACGCTTTAGTGACCCTGTTCGCCACATTTTAGGCAGAGATCTTGGGATATGTCATTTTTCTTCCCAGAAGACTGTGTTGATTTTGCCTTTGCCCTTTTATTCACACCCTAGAAGCCTTCGGCCAAGCCTTGGCCTTCTGGGATGTCGAAGTAAGATGTATCTTGCGCTTCTTGCCCTTTTACAAACTCTGGCTTTGTCTCATTGAGCATAGCCATTAACTCTCCAAGAGTTTTCTATTGCAATTCGTACTTCTAAGATCTAAGTATAGATATATGAAGATCTTTAATTTCATCATCATGGTACAAAGATCTAATCCTTAATTCTGACGACGGAATTAAAGAGTCATTGCAGTAAGCATAACGGATTGAGCATTAAAGTTATCATCACATGAATCTTCCAAAGATCATGTTCTACTATTTACTCAACTCCGGGCTTAGGCTCGAGACGTCACTCTATCAAATAAAGTAACTTCTCGGTTCCCAGGACTATCCTGAGGTTTTATTCCAATATGAAAATTAAAGCCATTTAAAGAAATTTTCACCTAGGATTATGTTTTAAACGATAATCTTTCAGTTATCTTGATTTCAATAGTCCAACTATCTAATCAACGATTTCGGGTACATTTGAATATAATGATTACTATAGTCTAACTATATAATCAACTATAATTTGATTAGTTAAATTCAAATATATTGATTACTATAATCCAATTATATAATCAACTATAAATGAAGTAGTTTGAATACAGTACAACTGTTAAATTAAAACAACAATTAAATATTAGTCCAACTAATATATTTATTAATAAATAATGACGAAAATTTAAATGAGCGAGTATTGGCAAGTATCTAAATGAAATTGCAAATTTAATACTTGCCTCCCACTATTTTTCGGCGAGCCTCTAACCCTCTGTTGAGTACTCGGGAAACCTAGTTTCCTAGTGGTCTAGGATCCCATTAAATAACACACAACCTTGACTTTGGCCAACAAGCTGTATGATATTTAACTAGGTAGATCTATAATATCAATTGGATCTCATCCAATTCCTAGATCCAGTAGGTGGACATCCAAGTCCGAAACATATATCTAATATATGCCAATATATCCGATATATTCCCTAACCTTTTTCCTCTGAATCAACTAAACCTTGGCTTTTGCACAACAAGTTTAATGATTCTAGTTAAGCGTGACCCATTGACCTTGGAAAGCTTCGTTATCAAAGTCGCTGGACAAGAAATGATCTTGACTTTGGCCAACAAATCACAACTTGGACAAGACATGCGATATGGAACAAAGCCTTCATGATTCAAACACATCCGCGATGGACAAAGGTCTTGACTTTGGCCAACAAACCAGTGCCAATCTTGGATCTTGAGAGAGAATCACTCAATGGCAGGAAAACGCTTAATATTTGTTGAGGGTTTTTCGCGTAATTGGCAACCAATTAATTATCTTTGATTAGGTCTTATCATATACCCTTAAGCATGCATTCTAAAAGAATAATAAGGCGCAATAAATAAATTAATAATGATATGTGGATGAATATGTAATACAATTTGTTCCTAGAACAAATCTCTCCATTTCCTCTCTCCTGCTAGCACAAATCTTACTTCTACCCAATTACATAACACTTCTAAAGAAACCTCATTTACATTGAGGGGAATAGGTGAGAAGAGAAATACAAAGAGTCAAGAGGTAATAGGCTGGACATGCAGGTCCAATTAAATAATTATAAATTTATTACAACAATTTCCAAAATTGCCCTCACCCTTCTAATATCCATCCGATATACATTATTCATACATACATCCAAGTATTAAACATGTTATCAATCAATCTAATCCAATTAATTAATCTTTGATTAATGATCATCCAATGTTCAAACAACGATTTGATTTGCTCGAGTCCAACTCGTTTTCAGAATAAGTACTCAAAGTACATATTCTTGAATTATATCAAACTACAATTTTAAATCCAATTTAAATTATATTCAATACTAATTCATATTTAATTCCAAATTAAATAATTACACTTTTAATAGTGCCTTTTAGACTTGGATTCCAAATCCAATCTTTATGGGTCTCAAAGGCCCAATTAGTATCCAATACTATTCAATTAAAGTCCAATGGGCTTTCAATTAATTTATTAAGGCATGGACTTTGGCAACCAAAGCCCAATTAGGAATCAACCTATGCCAAAAAATCAATTTAGGCCCATTAGGCCCAATTAAAATTTTAATGGCCCAATTATCATATTTGGACTTTATGGAAATGGTTTTAGGCCCAATTGGATCCAGCCAATTATCCTAAATCAAACTTGGCCCAACCAAGCCCATTAAGCCCAAATACAATAAATTAAATTAATTCATTATTCCAAATTATAAATTAACTCAATTCAAGTGTAATTGTCATAATTAATTAATTAACCTAATGTTTCCAAAACATCAATTTAATCTAATTAATCATGCCTAACATTTCCAATTCATGTCCAACATAAATTGAAGCAAAATCAATCTAATCCATGCTACTTAACTCACGACATTGGCAATAAAATTGACATCTAATTTGATTTCATTCTAATTAAATCAACATTTAAGATTCATTTCATGCCAACAACGCATCCAATATGTCAAATTTCAAAAAAAAAAAATTCCCATGAGCTTCTAGGGTTCATATTCTCGGCCAAGGGGTAATTTTTGGGGAAAATTAATCCTATCAATTTTTCACAAAATTGAAGATGCACAAATCCAATTCAACATCATTCAAACACAACCCAATAACCAATTTAGGAAAAGAAAGTTCTAAACACAAAAATCTCAAATAAAGTCCATAAACCCTAAAATTCAAATCAAACTTAGATGGCTCTGATACCGTTGTAAGTGTTCCTAGAACATTCCAAGATCTCTAAGTTGTGATTTGTGTGTGAATAAATCAAAGGGAGTTGTGGAATACTCACATTGACCGGATATAGGCTTTCAAAAATTCCTTTGGATGTAGTAGCTCGGAGCTTGAAGACGAGTTCTAAACTCTTGGGTGAGTCTCCCTATCACCTTGATTCACTCCTTTAAGTGCTAGCTTGGAAAAAATGAAACAAAAAAATTTCCACCATGGAACCTTGAAGTTTCGGCCAAGCATGAGAGAGGAAGAGAGAATAGTGTTTTTCAACTTTTGATTTCTAAAATCAATTACCAAAAAAAAATAATCAAAAGTTGCATTTATATTTTCCAAACAGTAAAGTGTGTTGGACAAGTAAGCTTTAAAAGCTTCCAACCACTACCATCAATCAAGTGACTTGTTGATGTAAGTTGGTGGGCCCCACTTTAAATTCCAAATTTAAGTCGGACAATCCAACACGCAACTTCGCTCGGGCTCAGGTTCGTTTAATTCCGAATTAAACGAATTTTCCGTTACGACTTAATTAAATCCAATTTAATTAAATAATAATGCCTAGCAAAATTATTACGGAAGTCGCTCGCGAATTAATTCCAAATTAATTTGTTCACTTGAATTAAAATCCAATTTTAATTCCGCATTGAAATCTAATTTCAATTAATATATCTAATATATATTATTTTAGCCCAATTAAGTAAATTAAATAATAAAATCTAATTTCACTATTAAATTTACTTTACTGATTAATTCCAAATTAATCGCGTTATCTCTTCTCGACGAATTTAATCCCAGATAAATTCTCGACGTAATTAATCCCATATTAATTCTCTCTTTTGATAATTAATTCCCAGATTAATTATAGCCATAATTAATCCCAGATTAATTTTCTCTTTCATAATTAATCCCAGATTAATTTTCTGTTCGAGTCAAATCTCAACGGTGAATCTTCGGAAGGGGACCCAAGAGATCCCTGGATATATTGGCAGTAAATACGATCATCGGACTATCCGAATACGTGCGTACCCGGTACCACGTTCTTACCGATTTACAAGACATGGTTGGCTTCTAGCAAAACACCGTGCCTACCCAATTCTCCAGAAATATTCTCAACATGGAATATGTAATCTTTATCAGGCGTAGTATACGTAGTATTGCGTATTGTGATCCAGTATCAGATGTCACATGCTAGGCCTGAGGCTGGAAGGGTGTCTGCCCCGTACGAATCATATATCGGATTAATAGCAACTTGTCTCTTTAATCGGATAATCATGACCTTGTCACATTATCCCGATAGCTGCAGCATTTTAGAGAATACCAGTTCTGTATCCATGCGTGATCATCATCTCCATATTACTGAAGTGATACTTCCATCTTGACATCACACTCAATACACTATAATTCTCAGTATACCCAGAAGAGGCGTACACAGAACCTGTTAAAGCCCCGGACGAACAAAACCAAAGTATACTGATTTCCGTAAGTATTAGCGATGCAAGTCTCAGGTTAAGACCAAATACACCGACCCTGATTCGGACTCCCATAGACACATAGTAATACTACCAATGAGATTCTGAGGGGTCTATCCAGAGCGAAGCTGTTTTCGTACCATCGGTAAACACAACCTCCTATTACACTTGCATAAGTATCCAATACTTAAATATATGAGAACTATGCCGTTATGCTCCCACAACGCGCACAAGTGCAATACTAGTCTATTCCGCATTATCGATGTCCAATCTCGATAATACTACGACTAGTGATATTTTAATGATTAAACCTTAGTGGATTAATATTGTCTCATATCTTATTAATCCGGAACTAATCATTTGGACTTTTATCATTTATGTATCTTGGTAATCCAATTACAAATGATAAAAGAGAAATTTCCTTTGTCACATAGTTAATTTGTATAACAACACCTTGTTCTGTAAAAATAGTGATGCTATAGGTCAGAATTGTCCAACAATTGCGACTTACAGTCGTCTTTGTCGGTTTGGAAACTTACATCGACGAACCCAGTCACCTCAAGTTCTCATTCCCCATAGACTAAAAAAGCATCTTTAGTTCGTCTAAGATACTTAATGATATTCTTTACAGCAATCCAGTGACCATCACCTGGATCGGCCTAATAGCGACTACACATGCTCAAAGCATATGAGACATCAGGTCGCGTACATATCATGGCATACATGATCGATCCGACTGCTGAAGCATACGGGATCCGAATCATTGCATCTCTCTCATCTTTAGTTTTAGGACACATATCATTCGATAGAGAGACGGCATGTGACATAGGAAGCAGCCCCCTCTTGGACTGATCCATGTTGAATCTCTTCAACACTTTGTCAATGTACGAGCTCTGGGAGAGTGCCAGCAGCTTTCTAGATCTATACCGGTAGATCCTTATTCCTAGAATAAAGGCTGCCTCTCCCAGGTCTTTCATGGAGAATTTTAATGAAAACCAAGCTTTCACCGATTGTAGCATGTGAATTTTATTGCCAAGAAGCAATACATCATCAACGTATAGGACAATAAATGGCAGAGCGCTCCCACTAACCTTCTTATATACACAAGAATCATCTTCATTTTGAATGAAACCATATTCTTTTATGATCTCATCAAAACGCTGGTTCCAAGAATGCGATGCTTGCTTTAATCCATAAATATATCGGTTTAACTTGCAAACCTTATTTACATGTCTTGGTACGCAAAAACCATCAGGTTGTTGCATATAAACATCATCCAAAAGGTTTCCGTTAAGGGAAATGGTTTTGACATCCGTCTGCCATATTTCGTAATCGAAATATGTAGCAATAGCAAGCATTATCCAAATGGATTTAATCATGGCAACATGTGAAAAGGTTTCATCGTAATCGACACCATGTCGTTGACGATACCCTTTAGATACAAGCCTATCTTTGTACGTTTGTATGTTGCCATCCATGTCTATCTTCCTTTTGAAGATCCATTTACAACCAATAGGCTTAATGCCTTCTGGTACATCAACCAGTGTCCAAACTTGGTTGGTGTACATGGAATCCATTTAAGACTTCATGGCTTCTTGCCATAAAGCGGAGTCGATACCTTGTATCACTTCCTCAAACGTAGCCGGTTCATCTTCCTCAATAAGATTAATGTCTACATGAGGTGAGATCAGAAACCCATACTTCTCAGGTTGTTTTCTGACTCTCTTCGACTTACGCGGTTCTTGTGTATTAGAAGATTGTGAAACAATCTCATCCTTGATGTACTGTTTGTGTTCTGGGAGAGGGTCGGTGCAAGAAACAGTATCACTCTAATTTTCATCGAGTTCTACTTTCCTCCCACTTACCACTGTATTTATGAATTCCTTTTCTAGGAAAACTGTATGAAGAGCAACAAATATTTTGTTCTCTTGTGTGTTGTAGAATTGATATCCTTTCATTTTCTTAGGATAACCTACAAATATGCACTTATGCGATTTGGGTTCTAGTTTGGTACTGTCCAAACGTTTAACATATGCCCAGGATCCCTAAATCTTCAGGAATGAGAAACCTGGTTTCTTTCCTGTCCATATTTCATATGGAGTCTATTCAACAGACTTTGACGAAACCTTATTCAAAATAAGTATTGAACTATTTAATGCGTATCCCAAGAAGGAAATCAGTAGCTCTGTGCGACTCATCTCTGACCTCACCATATCCAACAAAGTTCGGTTTCTCCATTCTAACACACTATTCAATTAAGGTGTTCCGGGAGGAGTCCACTGTGAAAGAATACCATATTCTTTCAAGTAATCTTGAAACTCATTGCTTAAGTATTCTCCACCATGGTCTGACCGTAATATTTTAATACTTTTGCCAGTCTATTTTTCTACTTCATATCGAAACTCTTTGAATTTCTCAAAAGTTTATGACTTGTGTTTCATAAGATACACATAACTATAACGCAATGCATCATCCGTAAAGGTTACAAAGTATTCATATCCACCTCTAGCCTGGCTAGACATGGGCTCACATACGTCACTATGAACGAGGGCTAACAGCTCGGTGGCACGTACACCTTTACCACTAAAAGGTGTTTTAGGCATTTTTCCTAACAAACAAGATTCGCATACATCATATGAATTAGGATCAAATCCGTCCAAGTATCCATTCTTTGAAAGTGTGGATATACGAGTTTTGTTTATGTGTCATAGAAGACAATGTAACAAATAAGTCTCATCCGTTTTACTCAATTTGAGCCTTTTGTTTGTCATGTTATATGTTTGAGATTCATTTATATTCAAAATATAAAGACAATTATTCACATCTGCTGTACATATCTCAATATCATCTTTGTTTTTCATGCTATGCCTTCTTGGATGTCGAAGTAAGATGTGCCTCGCGCTTCTTGCCTTTCAGAAGCTCTGGCTCTGCTTCTTTCAGCATAGCCATTAACTCTCCAATTATTTTCTCTTGGTTCATCATATTATAGTTCATGAAAAACCTGCCCCAGCAGTCAGACAGAGACTGTAAGATCAAATATATGGAACTCTCGGCCTCGAAGGTAATACCCAGCTGACCCAGCTGTTCGATGTCAGCAATCATCTGCGACATGTAGTGTTCGGCAGATCTACCCTCTGACATACGAGAGCGAAAGAGCTTCTTCTGCAAATCATACTTCTGAGATCTAACATTAGATCTATGAAGATCTTTCAACTTCAACATCATCACATAAGGATCCAATCTCGTATTCTGACGATGAAACTAAGGATTTATTGCAGTAAGCATAACAGATTGAGCAGTAAAGTTATCATCACGGTGAGTCTTCCAAAGCTCACGCTCTATTGGATGCTCAAGTCCAGGCTCAGGCCCGAGAGGTCTCTCTATTAGATAAAGCAACTTCTCAGCTCCCAGAACTATCCTGAGATTCATTTCCCAGTCTGGAAAATTTACGCCGTTAAAGACATTCTCGCCTATGATTATGCCCCTAACGCTAATCTTTCCAGCCATTTTGATTGCTATAGTCCAATTATCCAATCAAATATTTCGGGTACACTCAAATGCAATGGTTACTATTGTCCAACTATATAACCAACTACAAATGAAATAGTGTTGAATAAAGTCTAACTGTTCAAAGAAAACAATAAAATAATATTAGTCCAACTAATATATATAATAACGAGAAATAATAGAGCGCGCATATTAGCGAGTATTAAATGAAATTGAAAATTTAATACTAGCCTCCCACTATTTTTCGGCGAGCCTCTAACCCTCTGTTGAGTACTCGGGAAACCTAGTTTCCTAGTGGGCTAGGATTCCGTTAAATAATACACAACCTTGACTTTGGCTAACAAGCTCTATAAAATTTAACTAGGTAGATCTCTAAGATCAATTGGATCCCATCCAATTCCTAGATCTGGTAGGTGGACATCCAAGTCCGAAACATATATCCAATATATTTCCTAACCTGTTCGTCTGAATCAACTAAGCCTTGTCTTTGGCTCAACAAGCTTAATGATTCCAGTTAAGCACAACCCATTGACAGTGGGAAAGCTTCGTAATCCACGTCGATGAACAAGAGTGACCTTAACTTTGGCCAACAAGTCATAACTGCCCAAGACATGTGATATTAACAAAGCTTTCATGGTTCAAACACATCCGTGATAGACAATGATCTTGACTTTGGCCAACAAATCAAAGCCAATCTTGGATCTTGAGAGAGAACCACTGAATGGAAGGAAACACTTAATATTAAATATGAGGGCATTTTCGTAAATTGGCAATTAATTTATTATCTTTGATTAAGTCTCATCATACACCCTTAAACATGCATTCTAAAACTATAATAAGGCGCGATAAATTTAATAATGATATGCAGATGGATATATACAATTTGTTTCTAGAACAAATCTCTCTCTTTTCTTTTTCTCTCTCCCGCTAGCACTTTACATTCTTCTAACTACCCAATTACATAACACTATAAGAAACCTCATTTACATTGAGGGGAAATGGTGAGAAGAGAAATACAATGAGAATAAGAGGTGATAGGCTGGACGCGCAGGTCCAATTTCAAATAAATACCATATTTACAACAATTTCTAAAATTGCCCCCACCCATCTAATATCCATCTGATATACATTATTCAAACAAATACATTCAAGCATTCACACATAGCATGTTTTCAATCAATCTAATACAATTAATTAATTCTTCAATTAATGACCATCCAGTGTTCATACAACAATTTGATTTGCGCGAGTCAAACTCGTTTAAGAATAAATACTCAAAGTAAGTATTCTTGAATTATTTTGAACTACAATATTAAATCCAATTTAAATTTTATTCAATACTAATTCAAGTTTAATTTCAAATTAAACAATTACACTGATTATAATAATGCCTTTTTAGACTTGGATTCCAAATCCAATCCAAATGGTCTCAAAGGCCTATTTAGCATCCAATGCCAATTCTATTAGATACAATGGGCTTTTAATTAATTCTTTAGACATGGACTTTTGGCCATTATGGATCAAACCTATAATGCCTTGGCCCATTTAGGAATCACCATATGCCTTAAATTAATTTTGACCCATTAGGCCCAATAAGATTATTAAAGGAATAAAAGTCATATTTTGGACTTTTATGAAAATGTTTTAGGCCCAATTGGATCCAACCCAATTGTCCAAAACCAAACTTGGCCCAACCAAGTCCATTAATCCAAATATAACCAAATTAGCCCAATTAGTATTTTAGGGACTAATCTCCATTAATACAATATTCCAAATATTACATTAATTCAATTTAAGTGTAATTAACATAACTAATTAATTAATCTAACATTCCAAAATATTAATTAATCTAATTAATCATGCTTATTATTCCAATTCATATCCAACACAAATTGAAGCAAAATCAAGTCTCCAACAACATGCTCATTCACGGTAATTGACAAGAAATTAACATGTAATTTGATTTCAATCCAATTAAATCAACATTCAACATATATTTCATGCCATTAACACATCCAAGTTTCAAAATTGAAAAAATCACCATGAGCTAAATTAGGGTAGTATTCGGCCAATGTAAGGAATTTGGGGAAATTTGATCCAATCAATTTTTCAACAATCCAACAATGCACAACTCTAAGTTATCATCATCTAACATCAACCAACAACTCTATTTAGAATTTTCATGCTCCAAGAAAAAATCCCTAATTAAAGTTTATAAACCCTAGATTTAAAAATCATATTTAGCAAGGCTCTAATACCATTGTTAGTCTCTAAGACATGCCACAAGATCTCTAAATATGATTATATGTGTGAATTAATCAAGAAAAATGGCGGAAACACTTACATTGATTTGGAGAAATTTGAAAATTTTCCTTTTGGATGAAGCTCCAAGCCTTTTTGTATGTTGTTTGGTCATTGGGTGAGTTTCCCTATCACCTCATTTGACTCTCCAAGTGCTAGCTTTGATGAAAAATTTGAAGCAAAACTTTTCTCCAAGTTTGAGAGGGTTTCGGCCAAGCCAAAGAGAGAATGAGAGTCAATAGTGAGTTCAAGACTTGGTTGGGGTGTGTGTTAAAGCATCCAATTAATAAAGTCAACTACTTCCATCAAAGTTAAGACATTTGATGTAAGTCAAGTGGTCCCACCACTTTTTAAATTCAAAATTTAGGTTGGCTCGGGCTCGGGTTCGTTTAATTCCGAATTAAATGAATTTATCGTCGCTACATAATTAATATATCGATATATTATTTTAGCCCCAATAAATAAATTAATAGAAAAATCCAATTTAACTATTAAACTTATTTTATCGATTAATTCTAAATTAATCGCATTCTCTCTTCTATACGAATTTAATCTCAGATTAATTCTTGCCGCAGTTAATCCCATATTAATTTTCTTTCTCATAATTAATCCCAGATTAATTCTATCTGAGTCAAATGTCATTGGTGAATCTTTGGGAAGCGACCCCAAAGATTCCTGGATATATTGGCAGTAAATACGGTTGTCGGACTATCCGAAACACGTAGTACCCTGTACCACATTTCTCATCGATTACAGACATAGTTGGCTTCTAGCAACACCGTGCCTACCCAATCTCCAGAATATTCACCGAGAATATACTTTGTATCAGGCGCTATAATACTAAGTAATGCTAATACATCCAGTATCCGGATGTCACTGCTAAGTCCTAGGATTGGCTCTTGTCTGCCCCTTACGAACATATATCGGATCCGTGGTAACATCCTGAATCGGAAAGTCATGACCTGTCATACTAATCCCGATAGCTGCAGCTTTTAAGAGTACTAATTCTTATCCTGTTGACCATCATCTCCATATGAACTAAGTGATACTCCCATCTTGACATCACATCCAATACACTATGATCCTCAGTACCCAATATAGGCGTACACATTGTTGGATAATATGACCCATAGCGTCACTATTTGCACAGATCATTGTGTTGTTGTAGCAAATTAACTATGTGACAAGGAAATTGCACTCTCATCATTTGTGATTAGATCACCTTAGATATATAAATGAAGAGAGGTCCCTATGATTAGTTCCTGGACTGAGAATGATATGAGACAGTATCAGTCCCCGAAGGATTAATCATTAAATATCCCTAGCCGGAGTATTATCGAGACTGGACATCGATAATGCGAATAGGCTAGTATTGCACTTGTGTGCGTTGTGAGGGCACAACGGCATAGTTCTCATATATATAAGTATTGGATACTTATGCAAGTGCGATAGGAGGTCGTGTTTCACGATGGTACGGGAAACAGCTTCGCTCTGGATAGACCCCTCGGAATCCCATTGGTATTATGAATATGTGTCTATGGGAGGCCGAAATCAAGGTAGGTGTGTATAGTCTTAACCTGAGACTTACATCGCTAATGCTTACGACAATCGATATACTTTAGTTGAGGTCGTCTAGGACTCTAACGGTTCTGTGTACGCCAATGCCGGGTATATTGAGAATCGTAGTGTATTGGATGTGATGTCAAGACGGAAGTATCACTCCAGTCATAGTGGAGATGATGTCACGCAGGATACGGTATTAGTGCTCTTAAGTGCTGCGCGGCCATCGGGATATTATGACAAGGTCATGTATATCCGATTATAGAGACTAGTTACCAGACATCCGACATGTGCTTCGTACGGGGCAGACACTTATCCAGCCCCAGGCCTAGCACGTGACTATCCGATACTGGGCCGATATACACAATACAATCGTATACTACGCTTGATACAGATCTTAATATTCTTAGATGGATATGTCCGGAGAATTGGGTAGACTTGGTGCTTTGCTAGGAGTCGACCTTGTCTCGTAAATCGGTAGAACGTAGTACTTGGTACGTACGTGATTCGGATACTCCGACGACCGTATTTACTGCCAACTTATCCGGAGATCTCATGGGTCGCTTCCCGATAATCCACCGATGACGCACAACTCGCACTCTTGAATAATCTGGGATTATATAGAAGAGAGAAAAAATTAATCTAGGATTAATAACGGAGATATTTTATCTAGGATAAAATATCGTCTAGAGAGAGATAACGATTATTTGGAATTAATCGGTAAATTAATATATTCGATATATTAAACGAAATTAGATTTCGACGCGAATTAAAATTAGATTTTAATTCGGGCGAACGAATTAATTTAGAATTAATTCGTTAGCGACGTGAATAGTGAATTCGCTAGGCGTAATCATCTAATTACGACGCGACGGAAAAATCGTTAATTTGGAATTAGCGAACCCGAGTGTGATTATTGCGAGCGCATTCGTATTTCGAATTCGAGTGCGGCAACGCAAGTCGCATCAAGCGTCAAATCATTCGTCACATCAAGCGTCAAATCAAATGTCACTTTGAGTGATGTGATTGATTGATGTGATTGATTGATTGATTGAAAAGACAACTTATGACACTTTGAGTGATGTATTGTTGAATAGTAATAGTTGATGGTATGGTGTAATGGGACTACTAATAACTTTTACCATTTTATTATTTGATAAATTTTTTTGGTAATTGTTTTATATTTTTGGAAAATATATAAGAAATTTTTAGAAATGTTTACTAAGTCTTTTACACACTTAACACATCTTCTCTCTCTCTCATTCTCCTCTTCTCCTCACGCCCAAAATGGAAGATGCTCACTGGTTTTGAACCAGAAATGGCGTGACTTTAGGGAAGCAAAGAGTGGGTTTTCATGGTGAAAATCCAAGTGCTAGCACACTACGAGTCTTGCGAAGGTGGTAGGGAGGTTCGACCATGAGCCGGGATCCGTCCGACGAAGCTAGGAGCTCCGTTTCGCATCTCAAATTTCTGTTTTTGGAGACAGTGGACTGCTGCAGTTCATGCGCCAAGGCAGTGCGTTTTTGGCCTTCATTCGTCTCCAAATCGACTCAACCGATCGATGTGAGTATTCCGCTACCTCCGTTGTGTATTCACGCATGTTTTCATGTCTTGTATGATCTTGGGACCTAGATTTAACCAACAATGGCATCAAGAGCCTAGGTTCAAGCATGAAAAATGTAGGGCTTAAAATTGGGTATTTTGTTATTTGAGCATGATTTAACAAAATTGGATGTTTGAGCATGCTAATATATGTTTAATTGATGATTGGTTGATCAATTTCAAGAAAATGTGATTGGATCAATTTTGCCCAAATTTGTGAGTTGGCCGAATGTGATGTGAATTTTGGATTCTTGGAATTTTTGATTTTGATTCATTGGATGAAGTTAGAATCATGTAGGATGATGTTAATTTGAATCGAATTGGATTGGATTTCGAATTGGACAAAAACCCCCAAAAATTCTATGTTGGCCGAATGTGTTATTGCCCTAATGTCTTGGTATATTTTGATTTGTGACATTGGATGTGTATGAAATCATTTGGATGTTGATTAATGTCGATTGTGGGTTCGATTGGATCGAAACCGAATCGGACACAAAATCCCTCCTTGGCCGAGCTTAAAGCATGTAAATGGGTTTGATTTTTCAATTTGTGTGTTGGACATATAATAATGAATTGAGCATGATTAATTAGACTAATATGGTGTTTTAGAAATATTGATTTAGTTGATTAATCATGTAATGCACTTTAGGTAATTAAATTGCTAAATTGGATTTATGTAATTTAATTATTTGAGGCCTTATTGGATTTGGGCTATAATGTTGTAATTGGGCCTATTGGGCTTGATTTTATCAAGTTGGGTTTAGGCCAAATGGATTGGATCCAATTGGGCCCAAAACCTTAACCATAAAGCCCAAATGCAACTAATGAACCTTTAAAGTTCAATTGGGCCTAATGGGCCAAGATTGATTTATGGGCTTATGGGGTAAATCCCGGATTGGACTTTGGTTATCGGTTTGACCCGAGTTGACCAAAAGTCCACGCCTTAAGAAATCAATTAAAAGCCCATTGGACTTTAATTGAATTGACGTTGGACGTTAATCGGTCTTTGAGACGCGTTACGATTAAATTTGGAATTTAAATCGTAAAAGGTTTATTAAATAAAGTGTAATATTTAATTTGGAATTGAATAGTGAATTAGTATTAAATACATGTTAAATTAGATTTAATGTGTAGTTTAATTTAATTCATGAATTCGTACTTAAGTACTTATTCGCAAAAACGAGTTTGACTCGAACAAAATCAAATCGTTGTTTGAACATTGGATGATCACTTAATTATCAGATTAATTAATTTGATTAGATTGATTGATAGCATGCTTATGTGTGTGAATACGGTTGTGTTGAATGAATAATGTATATCGGATGGATATTAGATGGTGGGGGCATTTTAGAAATTGTTGTAATAAATTCGATTTATTAAATTGGACCTGCGTGTCCAGCCTTATCACCTCTATTCTCTTTGTATTCTCTTCTCACCTATTCCCCTCAATGTAAATGAGGTTTCTTTAGAAGTGGTTGTACGGGTAGAAGTAATACAAGTGCTAGCTTGAGTGAGAAAGGGAGAGATTTGATCTAGGATCAATGTGTTAAGTATCCATCCGCATATCATTATATTTATTTTTCATATGCGCTTTATTATGTGTTTAGAATGCATGTTTAAGGGTGTATGATGATGAGACCTTAACAAAGATAATTAAATTGGTAGCCAATTTGCACGCGAAAAAGCCCTCATCAAATATCATGCGTCTTTTCCTTCCATTGAGTGATTCTTACTCAAGATCCTAGATTGGCATGGGTTGTTGGCCAAAGTCAGCCCTTGTCCGTCGAAGATGTGTTTGAATCACGAAGCTTTGTTCCATATTGGTGTCTTGTCCAAGTTGTGGTTTGTGGCCAAAGTCAAGACCACTTCTTGTCCAACGACATTGATTACGAAGCTTCCATGGTCAATGGGTCCGCGCTTGACTGGGATCATTAGGTTTGTTGTGCCAAAGCCAAGGCCTAGTTGATTCAGAGGAAAAGGTTAGGGTATATATTCGATATAGGCATATATGAGATATATGTTTCGGACTTGGATGTCCACCTACTGGATCTAGGAGTTGGATGATCCAATCCATCTTCGAGATCTACCTAGTTAATTATCATACAATTTGTTGGCCAAAGTCAAGATTGTGTGATATTTAACGGGATCCTAGCCCACTAGGAAACACGGTTTCCCGAGTACTCGACAGAGGGTTAGAGGCTCGACGAAAATAGTGGGAGGCAAGTATTGAATTTGCAACATTCGTTCGAATACTCGCTAAACGCGCTCATCTATTTTACTCGTCATAATCAAAAGTATTAGTTGGACTAATATTTTATGTTGTTTTAAAATATATATAGTTGGACTATATACAAACTCATTCAATATATAGTTGATTTTATAATTGGATTATAGTAATCAATATAATTGAATTAAATGATAGTTGATTTTATAATTGGATTATAGTAATCAATATTAAAATTATAGTTGATTAAATAATTGGATTATTGTAATCATTATAATAAATAGTACCTTATTAATTGATTAAATAGTTGGACTATTGAAATCAAGAAAGAATTGAAAAGTTGAATATTTAAAATATATAATCCTTGGATTAAATGTTTTAAATGATTTAATTTTCATATTGGGAATAAATAATAGGTTAATTATTTGATAAAATAACTTATTATGACTAGGCCCATAATTAAGCAAATAAGTAGAGCATAAAATCTTTGGAAGATTTATATGATGATGACTTTAGTGCTTAATTTATACTTGACAATAAATCTATCTTTAGATTTAAAAGTATTAAATTGCAATTAATAATTCTTAGAGAATTGATTTGACTATTCTAGGGGTGAAAGTCAAAATTTTGCAATTGGGCGTGTTGCACAAGGTGCACATCGTTTCAATATTCCGAAACCCAAGGCTTGGCCAAAGGTTTGTGAAATATTGAAAAGATAATTGACATATCCCAAAGTGACTACCATTTGGATATGGAAGACACGAAGGAATTAAAGAAAGGGCGAGGCTCTAACTTTAAAATATTTGTCAAAGTATGTTCACTACTAGTATTGAAATTAGATTTTAAATACTTAGTGTGGTACATAAAATATATGTATTGATGTTCAGAATCTGCTTGAGCAGGATACTGACTTCAAGCTGAGATTACTCTGCGAATCGGAAACGGGACGAAAAGTTGCTGTTTCGACCGTAGATACCTAAGTTTAGGAACTACCCTTCGGATGTACTTAAATTAGGAACTGTTATAATGTAACTAGTTTGACTAGAGACATTATCTCTATATCAGTGTTTGATCCGTTGCGGAAAACTTTATATTCTTGAACACTAAGTGTTTCATTATATAAAGATGATACTGAGATAAATACATTAGATGTGAATAACAGAATTTATATTTTGAATATAATTAAAATCTCAAACATATAAAATGACAAATAAATAGCTCAAATTGATTTGATCAATAGAGACTTATTTGTGGTATGTTGTCTAGGACACAATTTAACGAGACTCGTATATCCACACTCTTGAAGAGTGGGTACTAGGACTGATTTGACTATTCAAATAAAGTCTAACGAATCTAGTTTATTAGGTAAAGTACGTAAAACACTGTTTACTTGGTAATAGTGTAAGTGCCACAGATCTGTTAGCCCTATTCATGGTGAAGTTAGTGGGCCCATATCTAGCTAGGCTAGATGTGAACAAATATTTCGTGACCTTGACGGATGTAGCATCACGTTATGGTTATGTGTTTCTTTTAAGAACACAAATCGGAAACTTAGAGAGTTTCGACATGAAATAGAAATACAGATCGGCTATAGTATTATTCCACCACACGGTAAGACCATATTGGAAAATACTTAAGCAGTAAGTTTCATACGTACATGAAAGAGTATAGTATTCTTTCAGATGAGGACTCCTCCCGAGACACGTCAGTTAGACGTGTGTCCAAACTAAAAACCGAATTTTGTTGGACATGATAAGGTTTATCACGAGTCGCTCTGAGCTATCATTTCCTTCAACGGATATGTATCTATAGTGCAAAACTTATTTAGAATAAGTTCCATATAAATCTGTTTGACAGATATCATATAGGATATGAACAGGAAAGAAACAGGGTTTCTCATTCCTAAAATTGGGTATGTCAGGCATAACGTTTGGATGATACCAAACTAAGGACCCAAATTGGATAAGTGCCAATATAGGTTATCCTAAGGGAACCCTTAAGTATAATACTTATAAATCTCACATGAGAACAATATGATGTTGCTCACCATGCGGTTTTCCTGAGAGGAATACCGATATGCAGTGGTCATGGGAGGATAGTGATACTCGATGAAAATCGAGTAATACGTTCTAGGCACGAAGTCCTTAATGGAACACAAATAGTTCATCAATGATGAATCTGTACCATTATCTTCAATACACAAGAACTTCGTAGATCGGATAGAGTCAGAAAACAACCTAGGGTATGTGTTTCTGATCTAACCTCATAAAGATGTCAATCTTATGAAGGTATATCCACCGACTACGTTTTTAGGAAGTGATACGAGGTATCGACTCCCTATAATGGCAAGTGCCATGAGTCCGAAATGGATTCCATGTATAACAACTATGTTTGGATACTAGTTGTTGTACCGCAAGGCATTGTGCCTATTGGTACTGTAATCGTCTTCAAGGAAGACATACATGGAAGGCAACATACCAACGCACAAAGCTGGGCTTTTGACGGAAAGGTATCGTTATCAACATTGTGTTAATAACGGTTCAACCTTTTACCTGTTGCCATGGTAAATCCATTTGAAGATGCAGATCAAAATCGCTTTCCTGAAAAGGAAACCTTTTGGAGGATGTTTACAACATCCTGACGATTTTGTATAACCAACAAACGAGGTTTCCGGGTTATTCGATCCATGTTTGGATTGAAGCAAGCATAAGGTTCTTGGAACTGTCGTTTTGAAATAATCATAATGGTTTATGATTTGATTCAAAACGAAATAATTCTTGTGTATATAAGGAGGTTAGTGGGAGAGCGCACTGACAGTGAAATTCCCATAAAACAATTGGTGAAAGCTTGGCTTTCATAGATATTCTTTCAATAGAAATTCTCCGTAGAATTCTGGGGAGTAACAACCTTTATTCAAGGAATAAAGATCTACTGGGATAGATTTGGAGTTGTTAACACTCTCTGGGAAATTGTACATTTAAAATGTACATGTATTGGTGTCTCATACGCTTCGAGCGTATGGAGTCACGATCGGGTCAATCCAAGTGATAGTCACTGGATTGAAGTTAAGAACATCTGTTAGTATCTTAGAGAACTAAAGATGCTGTCTTAAACTATGGAGAAGGAGAACTTGAAGTGACTGGGATCACTGCTGCAAGTTTCCAAGCAGTAAAATACTGCGGTACTATAAAGTTTGAATAACGGGACAGTGAGCTGGAAATCTTCGGAGCAAGATAACTGTTGCCGAATAAACAACAAATGCGGATTATTGCTGCGGCTGAGGCAGCAAAAGAAGCAATTTGGATCGAACATAAATCTAATTAGATTAGATATAGTTCTGTTAGCAGCTGAGCTAGGCGTCAGCACAGGCTAAGGAATTAAAGGTCTCATCGACGATCCAGATATAAACTTCTAAATCATCTGATTCTTTCGGATCATACATCGTGGCGATGTGATGATCGTATAAATCGCGTCAGACGATAATCATACAAATCCGCTGACGAAAACCTTTCCTCAGCAATTTGAGCGAACCGTACATAGTTCGAGTGTTAGACACTCGAGTGACTGGCTATGTGCCAAGTGGGAGATTGTTGGATAATATGACCCATAGCGTCACTATTTGCACAGATCATTGTGTTGTTGTAGCAAATTAACTATGTGACAAGGAAATTGCACTCTCATCATTTTCGGTTAGATCACCTTAGATATATAAATGAAGAGAAGTCCCTATGATTAGTTCCTGGATTGAGAATGATATGAGACAGTATCAGTCCCCGAAGGATTAATCATTAAATATCCCTAGCCGGAGTATTATCGAGACTGGACATCGATAATGTGGAATAGGCTAGTATTGCACTTGTGTGCGTTGTGAGGGCACAACGGCATAGTTCTCATATATATAAGTATTGGATACTTATGCAAGTGCGATAGGAGGTCGTGTTTCACCGATGGTACGGGAAACAGCTTCGCTCTGGATAGACCCCTCGGAATCCCATTGGTATTATGAATATGTGTATATGGGAGGCCGAAATCAAGGTAGGTGTGTATAGTCTTAACCTGAGACTTACATCGCTAATGCTTACGACAATCGATATACTTTAGTTGAGGTCGTCTAGGACTCTAACCGGTTCTGTGTACGCCAATTCCAGGTATATTGAGAATCATAGTGTATTGGATGTGATGTCAAGACGGAAGTATCACTCCAGTCATAGTGGAGATGATGTCACGCAGGATACGGTATTAGTGCTCTTAAGTGCTGCGCGGCCATCGGGATATTATGACAAGGTCATGTATATCCGATTATAGAGACACTACAAGAAAAAAGGCCTTTACTGACACTAAGGTTAGTGACACTAGGCTAAAAGTGTCAGAAACGACGTGTAAATGGGTCTATTTCCGTGTTTTTCACTTAAATATCAATAATTACTGACACTATGGTATCAGTGATTTTAGTGTCAGTAATTACTATTACAATAGTATCAGTAAGAAATAAAAAAAAAAAAAAAAACGCGTAGTCGTCTGGAGTCGAACCAACACCTCGCGGAAGTGACGTTTTTCGCATATATTACTGACACTAGAGTATCAGTAAATTTAGTGTCAGTAATTAATGATACCTTAGTATCAGTAAAAAAATAAAAAAAAAAATTATTTCCTTAAGTCTGCTGGGACTCGAAATTGTAACCATTGATATAAATTTTTTTTATTGTAAGGCTTTACCACTGGCCAAATCGTGACTTTTGTTCCTTAAACCGCGTTTATTATAAAAATATATATGTATTTGTCGGGTCAAAACCTGAACCGTAGTTACCAAATCAATCTTAGTAATTTAGGGTTCCTCTCATTCCCACCTTTTTTTTCATCGCGCAGCCTTTGTTTCCCCCTTCTTTACTCTCAAATATGAATCTCTCATTTGTAATTTCTAAAATCTAAACAAAATCCAGTACATCCTATCAATTATCAACCTTCAATGGCTTCAATTTTTACTCTCGTTAGTCGGTCTCTCCTCAGTCCTCTGTAAGCAGTAGGAGTTCAAACTTCGATTATCAACCTTCAAAAGCTTCAAGTCCTGTTAAGAGTCCATACATGCAAATGTTTTTTATGCAATTAAAATTTAAAATTTAAAAAAAAATGGGTGGATTGAAAAGCAGGGGATATTATGGTCATTTAGCAACGAATGACCCACTTCAAAACCCTAAATTAAAACCCTAAGCTCAAAAGTCTTCTAACAGTCACAAACTCGCAGTAACACTGCTTCCATTGAAGTCTTCTCCTAAAATCAACCAAAACACAGATAAAAAAATGAGACCCCCGAGAGAGGAGGCGGCGGTTTCAGGGGAGGAAGAGACGGCGGCCGCGGTGGACAAGGTGGCGGCCGTTTTGGTGGAGGCGGCCATTTTGGTGGAGGCGGCCGCGGTGGTGGTGGTTTCCGTGATGAGGGACCTCCTGCCGAAGTTGTTGGTTTGTGTTTTTTTTTCCTTTTCTTTTGCTGTATTTTCTTGTTTGGTTGCTGAGAAAATATAGGGAAAAATGTTAAATTTTTTTTGCTTCTTTTGGGTGTTTGTGATATTGTGAGTTTCGAAAATGGAGGAAAAAAAATGATGGGTTTATTAAACTGAAGAGAAACAAGTTATAAAGACCTGATTTTGGTCAATAACCTGAAAGTGTTTTTATTGTTTTGAAAGGTTAAAAAGTAATGGAAATTTTGCTTGTAATGGACTCCTCTTCTCTTACATTGCATGCTTTCTTGTACAATAATGGCTGCCCAGTTACTGACCCCTGTTTGCACTGATGCTCTCAAATTTCAAAACCCTTTACTGAATAGCTTCAGCGCAAGAAGCTCACGGCGCTTGCTGCCTAATAACAGTAGCAGTTTGAGCTTGGTGGGTCATGGTGGCAAGATAAGAAGCTGTGGCAGAGTGAGAATCGCTACAGAGGAGTCTGCCACAACGGATTCCATTGCTGATGACTATTATGCTGTTTTGGGATTGGTAATTTATTAAATTTTCTGCTTGGATCGATCATGAGAAAAAAAAGCATTTTATAATCTTGAATTCATTTCTGTTACTGTTTTTCTTGTTGTAAAGTTGGCACTATTTTGATTATTTTCTCTCTTCCAGATGCTTTAATTTTGACTGATTTGTTACATTTAAGCTTATTGTGATTATTGTGATTGAAGATCTACCATGTGTGGTTACTTGATTGCTATTGCTGGATTTTAACAGCTACCTGATGCCACAGCAGAGCAGATTAAGAAAGCTTACTATAATTGCATGAAATCTTGCCATCCAGACTTGAGTGGGAATGATCCAGAGACCACAAACTTCTGCATATTCATTAATGAGGTTTATGCGGTGGGTTCACATTTGAATTGGAGTGATTATATAGTATGGTTTTTAAGTAGTTATTTTTTTCTATTATAAATAGACACTTCCTGTGCAGGTTCTCAGTGATCCGGTGCAGCGGATGGTTTATGATGATATTCATGGGTATTCATTGACTGCTACCAATCCTTTCTTGGATGATTCCTGCCGAAAGGATCACGTGTTTGTCGATGAATTCAGTTGCATAGGTATGCATAAAGTCACTTTGAGCCCTGGGATTGTGATGTCAGCATCTAAAATTTTATTATTTCAAGCAGTTGTAGATTATGAAAAAGCTTATAGACTGTGAAGGTAGGTGCTGAAGTGCATCTGGGAAGTTAAGGCATTTTCCTAGCATTACTACTTTTAACGCTCTCTTTTACAAATTGTGTACGCAGAAGACTATATTCTAAGATGAAGGATATATAAGTTCCTAGAAATTCTAAGAATTTTACTGAAGCTGGCATATTTTCTTCACAGGCTGTAAAAATTGTGCCAATGTGGCCCCGGATGTTTTTAAAATTGAAGAGGACTTTGGAAGAGCAAGAGTTTACAGCCAGTGGGGAAACAATGAATTAATTCAACAAGCTATTGAAACTTGGTAGGTTCCTTCCTTGTGGATATTTTTTTTTTTAATTGTCTTGATGCTTTTATTTACGATATCAATTTATGACTTCAGTAACAACAAAAGTTTTATCTATACATTACTGTGTTCATATGTGCTCTATTATTTTGATGCCATTATATATTCTTCCAGCAATAATTTACTAATTTAGGATTATTATCAATTCGTTAATATTGAACATGTTATATTCTTACATTATGTCTCACTCCAAGTCATTGTCATATGTTGATTTATATGTATTAACTGAAGATGATGATTCCATATGTTTTTCAGCCCAGTTGATTGCATTCATAGGACTTCTGCTCAACAGTTGTATTTACATTCATGAACTGAATACCATTATAATAATATCGGTTTGATATTATTAAAATGCACGTATAATAATAACATTGAACATAAAAATGATAATGCAAAATATTATTGAATCTTATAACATGTAATGTTATTGTACAAAAAGTTAAACAAGAAATTAAATTTGGTTTTATTGCTTGTAAATAGGATGCGTGTGTGTATATTTAGGTGAGAGTTTTGGGAAAGCATTTTGTTAACAGACGAAAATCTCCACCATAAAACGAAATCGCCCTGAGATTAAAGAAAGAGCGAAGGGAAGAAGGGCGATGGAACAAGGACATGTTTTACAGAGGTGATTATTACTTCCTATTTTTTCACTTTAATTCATGACATATTGGGAAATCTTCTATTCTTGCAGAATACAAATGACAAGGACAACATAGCTATTGTTCGTTGAGTTAATGAAGTAGTATGGTATTTCTCTTTTCTGTAAATTAATACATTCTTGTTTCTACTTTTAGCTTAGAATTTTTTCCCCAGATTTTTTACTTCAGTGAAAGCAATATGAATCATATCTTTTATTTCAGTTTTATGCCCTGATGGGTTTAATTTGGTGGGTTAATTTGTTTTATTTGTGAGTTTTGCTAGTGGGTAAGATTGCTTTGAGACTTGAAAGTTAAAACAATCATGATGTAAAATATTCTATTAACAGTGTCTCGATGTTCTCTATGTCAGACATGAACTTGGAGATAGTTTTTTACCTGATGAAGTTTTGCCATGTTCTGATTGATACTTGTTGAAACCTTTGGGGGATATGGCACCTGTCATCTGATGTGCTTTGAGGTGCAGCATGAATGCTATGGAAGCAGTATTTGATATATTGAGATCTAACATGTTTATCTCATCTATTTTTATGGCAATTACCTGGAATGTTACATTCTAGTACATTTTGAGCTTTGAACTTTTAGTTTCCAGGAATTCCATAATGAACAACTATCTTGTCATCTTGATTTGCTTCCTGCATTTGGAAACATTATTAGATCATGTCATCTGATAAACTTCATCTGGTTCATGAGATCCTTTTATTTCAGTTTTATGTCCGTCTATATATATATATGTGTGTGTGTGTGTGTGTGTGTGTGTGTGTTATTGATTTGTTTGTTTTGGTGATTATGTAGCGGTATGAAAGATACAACTTGTTATTATGGATGCCATTTGGTTTTTTATATGCATGCTCTTAGGTTGTTGGTATGTTTATTGTCAATAAGTGCTTTATGTGACAAAAATTAGATTAGGGTTATATTTTGTATTTTTATTTGGATGTATTTAATGTTTTTATTTATGAAGATATCGATTTTTTTTGGAAGTCCATCTAATTCTTAACATTTGGTTTATAATTTCAGATTTTGTGCCAGATATCATATTGTTGGGGGATTGTTGCAGGCTTCTCAACAAGTATCATGAATTTTGGTGGGGGCATGACATTTTGATAGGACTTTAAGAGTAGTTTTTGAAATATATATATGTTAATTTAAAGATTGTCTATGGAGTTTTTGTATTCATCATGTGATACTGTTGAATTGATAATACGATTAATCTATTATATTGCGAATTTTATATAAATGTAATTTTTTAGTTTTTATTTCATTGAGTTGGTATATATATATATATATATTTTATGATTAATTTAATTACAAAAAATAAGAAATATAATTGTGAAATAATACGATTTTTAAATTTTAAAAGATATTGACGGATATTGATACTATAGTAACAATAATTACTGACACTAAAAATCAAATATATGCGATATACTGATACTGCAGTAACAAAATTTACTGACACTATAGTATCACTAAATACTGATGATATAGTGTCAATAATTTACTGACACTAAAATAGTGTGAGAGATTACTGATACCATAGTGTCAATAATTTTCTGATACTACAGTATTAACGTTTACTGACACTAAGAATCACTGACACTAGAAACTAGTGTCAGTGATTTCTGGCTGCGGCAACACTGACACATTTATATAGTGTCAGTAAAACCCTTTACTGACACTAATTTAGTATCAGTAAAAACCTTTTTTCTTGTAGTGAGACTAGTTACCAGACATCCGACATGTGCTTCGTACGGCAGACACTTATCCAGCCCCAGGCCTAGCACGTGACTATCCGATACTGGACCGATATACACAATACAATCGTATACTACGCTTGATACAGATCTTAATATTCTTAGATGGATATGTCCGGAGAATTGGGTAGACTTGGTGCTTTGCTAGGAGTCGACCTTGTCTCGTAAATCGGTAGAACGTAGTACTTGGTACGTACGTGATTCGGATACTCCGACGACCGTATTTACTGCCAACTTATCCGGAGATCTCATGGGTCGCTTCCCGATAATCCACCGATGACGCACAACTCGCACTCTTGAATAATCTGGGATTATATAGAAGAGAGAGAAAATTAATCTAGGATTAATAACGGAGATATTTTATCTAGGATAAAATATCGTCTAGAGAGAGATAACGATTAATTTGGAATTAATCGGTAAATTAATATATTCGATATATTAAACGAAATTAGATTTCGACGCGAATTAAAATTAGATTTTAATTCGGGCGAACGAATTAATTTAGAATTAATTCGTTAGCGACGTGAATAGTGAATTCGCTAGGCGTAATCATCTAATTACGACGCGACGGAAAAATCGTTAATTTGGAATTAGCGAACCCGAGCCCGAGTGTGATTGCGAGCGCATTCGTATTTCGAATTCGAGTGCGGCGTCGCAAGTCGCATCAAGCGTCAAATCATTCGTCACATCAAGCGTCAAATCAAATGTCACTTTGAGTGATGTGATTGATTGATGTGATTGATTGATTGATTGAAAAGACAACTTATGACACTTTGAGTGATGTAAGTTGTTGGAATAGTAATAGTTGATGGGTATTGGTGTAATAGTGACTAGCTAATAACTTTTACCATTTTATTTATTTGATAAATGTTTTTGGTAATTGTTTTAGCATATTTTCTAGGAAAATATATAAGACATTTTGAGTAAATGTTTACTAAGTCTTTTACACACTTAACACATCTATCATCTCTCTCATTTCTCCTCTTCTCCTCACGCCCAAAATGGAAGATTGCTCACTGGTTTTGAACCAGAAATGGCGTGACTTTAGGGAAGCAAAGAGTGGGTTTTCATGGTGAAAATCCAAGTGCTAGCACACTACGAGTCTTGCGAAGGTGGTAGGGAGGTTCGACCATGAGCCGGGATCCGTCCGACGAAGCTAGGAGCTCCGTTTCGCATCTCAAATTTCTATTTTTGGAGACAGTGGACTGCTGCAGTTCATGCGCCAAGGCAGTGCGTTTTTGGCCTTCAATCGTCTCCAAATCGACTCAACCGATCGATGTGAGTATTCCGCTATCGCCGTTGGTGTATTCACGCATGATTTCATGTCTTGTATGATCTTGGGACCTAGATTTTAACCAACACACAGAACCTGTTAAAGCTCCAGACGACCAATACCAAAGTAAACTGATTGTCGCAAGTAATAACGACGTAAGTCTCAGGTTAAAGATCACATACACATACCCTGATTTGGATTCCCATAGACACATAGTCATACTACCAATGGGATTCCGAGTGGGTCTATCCAGAGCAAACTGTTCCCGATCTAATGGCTAACAGAACCTCTAATTACACTTACATAAGTATCCAATACCTAAATATATGAGAACTATGTCATTAAGCTTCCATAACGCGCACAAGTGTAATACTAGTCTATTCCGCATTATCAATGTCCAGTCTCGATAATACTTCGACTAAGGATATTTAATGATTAAACCGTTTGTGGATTAATACCGTCTCATATCTTATTAATCTGATTTAACCATTTGGACTTTTATCATTATATATCCAAGTAATCTAATTACAATAATGATAAAATATCAATTTCCTTTTGTCACATAGTTAATTTGTACAAAAACACAATGTTCTTTACAAATAGTGATGCTATAGGTCATAATTATCCAATAAAAACAACGTTTCTTAATGGAGATTTGGAAGAAGAAATCTACATGGAACATCCAGAAGGTTTTTCTGGCCCAGGACTAGAAAAAAAATGTGTAAGCTGGTCAAGGTTTTATATGGATTGAAGCAAGTACAAAAAAAAATGGCATGTAAAATTTGATTGTGTTATGATGGCTAATGGTTTCAAAATCAACGAGTATGAAAAATATGTTTATGTTAAAGAGACTACAAATGGCTATGTCATTTTGTATCTTTACGCTGATGACATGCTCATTGTGGGTAGTGATTAAAAAAGATCAAATCTATCAAAAATCTATTGAATTTAAGATTCGACATGAAATAGATGGGTTTGGCAGATGTGATACTTAGAATAAAAAAATCAAGAATATTAGATGGCATCGTTCTAAGTCAATCACATTATATAAACAAGATTCTTGAGAAATTTAATAAAGATGATTCTACCGTGGCCAGAACACCGATAGATACCAGCCAACATCTATCAAAGAATATAGAAGTAATTTCTCATGTAGAGTACTCCAGATTCATAGGAAGTTTAATGTTTCTTATGAGTTGTACAAGACCAGAAATAACTTACATAGTTAGTAAACTTAGTATATACACGAGTAATCCTGGGATTGACCATTGGGAAACGATAACAAGAATACTTAGGTATTTATAATATACTCGTAGATATGGGCTGTATTATACTAGATATCCAGCCGTGTTACAAGGATACAGTGATGCTAATTGAATATATGACATACAAGACTCGAAGTCTAAGAGTGGATATATGTTTACATTAGAAGGTACGACTGTATCAAGGAAATCTTCTAAACCGACTGTTATAACCAGATCCACTATGGAATCTAAGTTTATTACTTTGGACAAGTGTGGTGTAGAGGCTGGATGGTTATACCATTTTTAGAGGGTATTCCAAAATGGCCAAGTCCAGTGCCGATAATTTACATACACTGTGACAATTAATCTGTTATTGGAAGAGAACAAATTCATATGTATAATGATAAGTCTAGACATATTCATCGTAGGCATAATATCATTAGACAGTTAATCTTTAATGAGATTATTTCTATTGACTATGTGAGGTCAAAGAATAATATTACGGATCCGCTAACCAAAGGGTTAAATAGAGAAGCACCAGAGGAATCATCGAGGGGAATGAGACTGAAGCGCATACAACAATAAGTCAATGCGAAGAAAAACCCAACCTAGTTGAGTGGAGATCCTAAGATATACGATCAAAGGGACAACCCAATTGTAAAAACTTTATTGGATCATTGTGGAGGTTATTCTCATGTGAGGGATTACCATTTTGTCTATTCCCATGATAAATCAGTGACATTTAAAGAAGTGAAGATGAGCTATGCTCTTAATGATTCTTATGATGGAGTGAGAATGGTTAATTCAAATTATGAAATCACCTATGTGAGAGAGAACTGGGGCCGCTTTAAAGAGAATTGTAAAGGACATAATTCTTAGAAACTCTTGCAGAACTAGGCAGTTATTCAAGGCCTAAAAGAATATAACCATGAGAACTCAGTAATGCAAGAAAAGGTACATGTGTGCAATACATCATCGTTTACACCAACGACAGATCAATGTAAAGACATCGAGTCGACTGGTCAATCAATAAAGTAAAAGTATTGTCACAATGGAAGATTTAAAGGCTAACACCTACCTATCATATGCCGATTTTGATTCATTGAACTTGATCATTTACTTCAAATGTTTTGATGTCAAAACGTATGTCTTATGTTTTATGCCAATTTTCATTTATCTAGGGGATTGTTAGAAAATAGCATGACTAGCTATTTTGAGGCATAATTTTGACAGGGACCCACTTAATGAAAGTAAGAGGTCATGAATGATTCAATTTCTACTCTGTGAGTACTTCAAAATCTTATATTTACATGCTCAAAAATGATGCTCGGGTGAATGATAAATTATCTCTCAAACTACACAATTTGAGATGAAAAAAATGAAAATTAGTCAATCACACATCTAATAGGAAAACAAAGATAAATGGGTTTATATATAATCACTCAAGTATAGGCGAGTAAGAAGTGTTGTGCGCCCACATAGAGGGGTAAAAATCCCAGAATGAATTGGTTCAACTCGTGTGCATCAGCACGTCTTGTGTACACGAATGGTGGCCTAATTCAAACAGGCATGTGTTAGCCATGTTTTTGCTAATTTTCCATCTTATTTTTTCATCTTAGCAGTTTTTTTTCCGGAATTCATAGAGTTACAGTGATGGTAATTGTTACATGGAAATAAAAGAAAGATGCTAATGGGCTGCTGAAATTTAATTATTCAATTTAATTGAATTGATTTTAATTAAATCAAAGTAATTGTTAGCGCCATTGAACTCAATGAAGGATTTTGATGATGCAACAAAGAAGATGACTAACCTGTCAAGCGAACCCTTGCTTCAATTACCCAATGAATATCACTAGGAATACTATGGATCTTAAGAAACTTCATTCTTTCGGTGCGTGCTATGTAAATTTTCATTAGAGCATTTTTGGGGAGAGAAGTAAAATGTTTGTGGAGTTTTGCGAGAGTTTATTCCTTGACTTGATTGTAAGATATCAATAATTTTAGGAAACTGAAAGAACCGACTTAGAGTCACAGGTACCGTTATCCGCTCTTTAACCGAGGTGCAAGATTCTGATAAAAATAGAGAAAAAATGCTGTAAAAACTCAAGAAAATGGAAATTAGATAAATACAAAAGAAAAGAAAAGAAAAGAAAACACATTAATGATAGTACACTGGGTTTGAAAGGAAAATAGATCCTTGAAAATTTGAACACTGCAAAAATGGTTACAGACGTTATCTATTCACTTTAAATATATCACCATCCCTAGGATTCTCAATGTCAATAGCTCTATATGGATAAACGTGCTTCACAATAAATAGACCATTCCATTTGGATTTCAATTTTCCAGGAAATAAATGAAGACGGGAATTATAAAGCAAAACTTTTTAACTAATTTCAAATATTTTTTCGTGAAATTCAACTGTCATGAAAGGCTTTAGTTTTACCTTTATGAATTTTCGCATTTTCATACGAATCATTCCTTAACTCTTCAAGTTTTTAATTGCAGTTTACATTCATGGCTAATATTTTCAAGGTTTGAATTGAATGCTTTAATAGCCCAATATGCCTTTTGCTCAAGTTCTATAGGAAAATGACAAGGTTTTCCATAAACTAGATGATAGGGAGACATTCTCAAAGATGTTTTTGAAAGCTGTTCGATATGTCCAAAGTGCATCAGTCAGTCGAAGAGATCAATCTTTGCGATTTGGATTGACCGTTTTTTCCAAAATTTATTTATTTCCTTATTTGCTAGTTCAACTTGAACATTTGTCTGAGGGTGATAGGAGGTCGAAGCTTTATGTGTAACTCTATACTTTTTCATTAAGGACTCAAAAGGCATGTTACAAAAGTATTTACCTCCATCACTTATAATGGCCCGAGGAATTCCAAATCGACTTAAAATATTTTCTTTTAAAAATTTAATCACAGTTTTGTGATCATTGTTTCGACAAGGAATCGCGTCAACCCATTTTGAGATATAATCTACTGCAACTAAAATGTATAAAAATCCAAATGACGGTGAAAATGGACCAATGAAATCTATTCCCCGATAATCAAAGATTTCAATGACAAGAATGTGATTTAAAGGCATCATGTTTCTTTTTGAAATGGATCGTAACTTTTGACAATTCTCATAAGTTTTGAAAAAAGCATGAGTATCTTTAAAATGGTGAGCCAATAAAATCCATAATACAAGATTTTTACAGCGGTTTTCTTAGATGAGAAATGACCTCCACATGCTTTTGAATGAAAAAACTGAATATCACCACTTATCTCATTTTTTGGTATCCATCGTTAGAAAATTTGATCAGGGAAATACTTGAACAGATATGGATCATCACAGTAGAATCTTTTGACTTCGGTAAAAAAAATTTTCTTATCTTAATGGCTCCAATCTGGAGGTATTGTAACATCCAAGATTCGGGAGATGCTATTGGCAGGGAATAAGTCGTACTATCCCCCTGAGCCACTTACTTTCTAACTAAGAGCAACATTGATACTCTTTCTCATTTTAAAATCTTATGTAAGAGACCGTTGCCCAAACTTGACAACATGAAATGCAAGTTCAACATTAATAACTGTATACTCAATAACACTTGCTTTTATAGCTTTATAGATATATATTTTAACCGTATACAACGACTGACATAATATCAATGACTGATAGATGACTTCTATTTCACTCTAACTAGACTCCATCTCTCTGATTTGACCTGGTGGACCAAACCCTCTAGTGACTACCATCAGTATCCATCCTCTCGAGCTCGTCCTCTAGGAATATCTGCAAAACAGAGAAACTAAGAGTGAGGGGGTTTGACCGTTTGAACGATCTAAGTGAGTGGAAGATTTAAAACGAAAATTGAAATACTATTATGAAAAATACTTGGTTCTAAAACCAAAGTCCTTACAGGAAAAAATCTTATATGAAAACTATTTTCTTGTTTGAAAACTCTGAACTCTTTTTCTGAAAATCTTGTCTGAAAATTCTTTTATAAAACTTATCTTTTCTGAAAGTCTCTTATAATTCTACTGTTTCTGAAAACTTTCATTTTTAGAGAACTTCTTGTTGAATAATTATGACCCATAGCATCACTATTTATACAGAACATGGTGTTGTTGTACAAATTAACTATGTGACAAAAAAAATTGCTCTTTTATCATTTGTAATTGGATTACCTGGATATATAAATGATAAAAGTCCTTATGATTAGTTCCAGATTAATAAGATATAAGACAGTATTAATCCACAAAGGTTTAATAACTAAATATCCCTAGTCATAGTATTATCGAGACTGGACATCGATAATGCAGAATAAGCTAGTATTACACTTGTGCATGTTATGGAAGCGTAACGACATAGTTATCATATATTTGGGTATTGGATACTCATGCAAGTGTAATATGAGGTTCTGTTTACCGATGGTACGGAAACAGCTTCGCTCTGGATAGACCCCTCAGAATCCCATTGGTAGTATGACTATGTGTCTATGGGAATCCGAATCAGAGTAGGTGTATATGGTCTTAACCTGAGACTTGCATCGCTAATATTTGCGACAATCAATATACTTTGGTTTTGGTCGTCCGGGGCTTTAACAGGTTCTGTTTACGCCTCTTTTGGGTATATTGAGAATCGTAGTGTATTGGGTGTGATGTCAAGACGGAAGTATCACTTCAGTTATATCGAGATGATGATCACGCAGGGATACAAAACTGGTACTCTAAGTGCTATAGCCATCAAGGAAGTATGACTAGGTCATGACTTTCCGATCATAAATAGATTAGTTGTTTGTGATCCGATATATGCTTCCTACGGGGCAGACACAACTCCATCCCCAGGCCTTGCATGTGACATCCGATATTGGATCGTAATACGCAATACTACGTATACTACGCCTGACAAAGATCTTGTATTCCGTAGAAGAATATTTCTGGAGAATTGGGTAGGCACGGTGCTTTGCTAGAAGCCAACCATGTCTTGTAAATCGGTAAGTACGTGGTACCGGGTGCGCACGTGTTCAGATAGTCCGATGACTGTATTTACTGCCAATATATCCATGGATCTCTTGGGTCGCATCCCAAAGATTCACCGATGATGTTTGACTCGAACAATCTTAATCTGGAATTAATTAATAGAGAGAATATTAATATGAGATTAATTAAGAGAGAAAATTAATCTGGGATTAATTATGGCAAGAATTAATATAGGATTAATTATCAGAGAAATAATTAATCTGAGATTAATTACGTCGATAATTTATCTGGGATTAAATTCGTCGAGAGGAGAGAACGCGGTTAATTTGGAATTAATCGGTAAAATAAATTTAATAGTTAATTTAGATTTTGCTATTTAATTTATTTAATTTTGGTAAAATAATATAAAAGATATATTTATTGAAATCGGATTTCAACACGGAATTAAATTGGATTTTAATTCTAGCGAACGAATTAATTTGGAATTAATTCGTAAGCGACTTTAATAATAATTTTACGAGGTATAATTATTTAATTAAATTGGATTTAATTATGTCGCGACAGAAAATTCGTTTAATCGAATTAAACGAATCCGAGCCCGAAGTGTGTTGAGCAAGCCCACTTGAATTTTGAATTTAAAGTGGGGCCCACTTCACTTACATCATTAGTCACCTTTGGTGATTGATATGAATGATGGGTTTTGGTGGAATCTTGTTAATCACTCAACACATTTAATTTTGGAAATTGATATCACTCTCTCCCTAGCATTTAGGCCGAATGGCCTTTATTTGATTAAAGCCGAATGGCCTTGATTGAGAGAAGGCCGAATGGCCTTGAATGCAATAAATGGCCGAATATAAGAAAAAACAATATTGTTTGTTTTTTAAATTGGCCACTACCTCTGATTCATTATTTTAATTGGCTAAAAGCAATTCACTTTTGAAAATGAAATGTGATTGGCCGAGTAAGAAAAGCCATTTTTGACTTTTGAACTTAAAATGCATTTTGTCTTGTTTTAAAACAGCCACTGACTTCTTCAGTGGCGTATGCATAAATTTCAGTTAGTGGGGGTAAAAAATCTTTCTTACCAAAATAATATATAATGAATTCATACATATTTTTTGAAATTACAAGATGATCCATATACTTTTGAAAATTATGAAATAGCCCTTAGTTTCTAAACTTATAAATTGACCCAAAATTTTCAGAATTATATTTTTATCCATAATTTCTAAAAATACCAATTTACCATAAAAATTTAAGTAAGAAATTATTTTTAAAATTATGTATTTTAAGTTTATGTAGTATATTATATACTAAATTTCCGCTAATTTATTATAGATTTGATCACTTTTTTAATTAAATTATTAAAAGCCTAGTGCTAAAACGCAACTTTGTGCTTTGAACAACTATAAATAAAAAATAAATATACAAAATAATTATATTTATATTAATATGTGAATATTTTATACATAACAACTATATAAGGCGTGGTTTAGTAAAAGAATCACTACAAAAATATCAATAAATTAGAATATCAATAACCAAACCTAAGTATAAATATAGTAGTTTTTAACTTGCCAAAAAAAAGGTATAAACATAGTTATTTTTATTTTTATTTTTATTTAAATGTAATGAAATCCATATTCTTTTGTAAATGGAAAAACACATAAATGAGTGGATTTAAAATGAAAAATAGTCAATTATCTATAGACATATAAATTTAATATAATTATTTTAGATATGTTAATTTAAGAAATAAGATTGATACAAAAATGTATTGGGATTTTTTAATTAATTTGGGCGTGGGCCTACATATTATATTAAAAAAATACAACTCAAAAAATTAAAAAATAATTTATTTATGAGTGTTAAACAATTTTTTTCTAATATATATATATATATATATATAATATATATATATATATATATATATATATATATATAATATATATATATATATATATATAATTTATATAAAAAAAAACTAGTGGGCCAGTGGGGGCTGTTAAAGTTATATAAGGAGTCTACTTGACAAGTAAAATGGATTAAGCACTAAAGTTATTATTACATGAATATTCCAAATATCATGTTCCACTTATTTGCTTAACTTCGAGCTTTAGGCATAATACGTTATTTTATCAAATAAACTAACTTATTAGTTTCCAGGACCATCCTGAAACTATATTCCCAATTTGAAAATTAAACCATTGTAAACACATTTTCCCCAGGATTATGTTTTAAATGCAAATCTTTCAATTTTATCTTGATTCTAATAGTCCAACTATTTAATCAACGATTTGTTGGTACTATGTATTATATTGATTATTATAGTCCAACTATACAATCAAATATAATTTAAATCAATTAACCTCAATTACATTGATTACTATAATCCAATTATAAAATCAACTGTAAATTGAAATTAATTAATTCAAATATATTGATTACTATAATCCAATTATATAATCAACTATAATACAGTCCAACTGCTTATTAAAACAACTATTTAAATATTAGTCCAACTAACATTTAATCTAACGACGAAATAATTTATGATTAAGCGCGTATGGCGAGTAATTGAACGAATATTGCAAATTCAATTCTTACCTCCCACTATTTTTCGGCGAGCTGTAACAATGAAAATACTGTAAAGCTTTTGCTCTCTCTCTATATTTTGGCCGATTGGCCTTTGAAAGGCTATATTGCTTTTGTTGTCTATATTGGGCGAATCGCCTCTGTTTCTTCAAGTCTTTTGTAGACCTGGCCGAGAGGAACTTCCTCAGCAATTGGCCGTTTGTTGTCTCTCTCTCTCGAACAAATTTATTTCTCCTTGGGAGATCAAATTTATTCCATTTGTTCAAGCTAGCACTTATGGGAGTCAAATGAAGGTGATATGGATACTCACCCTTGAGCTTGGAAGCTTCAACATCCATGGAAGTTTTGAACTCAACCGATCAATGTAAGTCATTCGCAACTTATTTTTGATTTTTATTCACACACGAATCACGCTTAGAGATCCCGTGGCATGTCTAGGACACTTACAATGGTATCATAGCGATCTAATTGTGATTTGAAAGTCTAGGGTTCTAAACTTTAATTTGGGATTTTTATGTTTGGAGCTTGATTTTCCTAAATTGGTTGATGAGTTGTGTTTGAATGATGATGAATTGGATTTGTGCATCCTTAATTTTGTGAAAAATTGATAGGATTAATTTTCCCCAAATTGTAACCCTTTGCCGAAAGTTATGGACCTAGAAGCTCATGGGAATTTTTTTTTTTGAAATTTGACATATTAGAAGTGTTGATGGCATGATAGAAATATTGAATGTTGATTTAAATTGAATTGAAATCAAATTGAATGATTTTTGTATGCCTTTGCCGTGAGTTTGAAGTATGTTAAAGATTGATTTTGCCCCAATTTTGTGTTGGACATGAATTTGGGAATTATGCATGATTAATTAGATTAAATTAATGTTTTGGAAACATTAGGTTAATTAATTAATTATGGTGATTGCACTTTAATTGAATAAATATGTCTGTTTGGAATGTTGTATTAATTTAATTGTTGTATTTGGGCTAATGGATTTGGTTGGGCCAAATTTTAATCTTGGATTATATTTGGGCCTAAACCATTTCCATAAAGTCCAAAATATAACTATTGGGCCTTTAAAATTTTAATTGGGCCTAATGGGCCTAAATTGATTTTTGGCATAGGGTGATTCCTAATTGGGCATTGACATCTTGGGTTTGACCCATAATTGCAAAAGCCCAAGCCTAAAGAATTAATTAAAAGCCCATTGAACTTTAATTAAATAGTTTTGGATACTAATTGGGCCTTTAAGACCCATTTTGATTGGATTTGGAATCCAAGTCTTTAAGGCACATAAATAAGTGTAATTATTTAATTTGGAATTAAATATGAATTAGTATTGGATATAATTTAAATTGGATTTCAAAATTGTAGTTCGATATAATTCAAGAATACTTACTTTGAGTATTTATTCTTAAACGAGTTTGACTCGCGCAAATCAAATCGTTGTATGAACATTGGATGGTCATTAATCAAAGATTAATTAATTGGATTAGATTGATTGAATAACATGCTTTGTGTGAATACTTGGATGTATGTATGAATAATGTATATCAGATGGATATTAGAAGGGTGGGGGCAATTTTGGAAATTATTGTAATAAATTTAGAATTTATTAAATTGGACCTGCGTGTCCAGCATATTACCTATTTTCTCATTGTGTTTCTCTTATCACCTATTCCCCTCAATGTAAATGAGGTTTCTTTAGAAGTATTATGTAATTGGGTAGAAGTAAGAATAGTGCTAGCGGGGAGAGAGGAAATTGGAGATTTGTTTTAGGAATAAATTGTATTATATATCCATCCGCATATCATTATTAATTATTTCGCCGCTTATTATGCTTTTAGAATGCATGCTTAAGGGTGTATGATGAGACCTAATCAAAGATAATAAATTGGTTTCCAATTTACGCGAAAAAACCCTCAACAAATATTAAGTGTTTTCCTTCCATTGAGTGATTTATTCTCAAGATCCAAGATTGGCATTGGTTTGTTGGCCAAAGTCAAGACCTTTGTCCATCGCGGATGTGTTTGAATCATGAAGGCTTTGTTCCATATCACATGTCTTGTCCAAGTTATGATTTGTTGGCCAAAGTCAAGATCACTTCTTGTCCATCGACATCGATTACGAAGCTTTCCAAAGTCAATGGGTCCCGCTTAACTGGAATCATTAAGCTTGTTGTGCCAAAGCCAAGGTTTAGTTGATTCAGAGGAAAAAGGTTAGGAAAATAAATTGGATATATTGACATATATATTATATAAATGTTTCAGACTTGGTGGTCCACCTATCGAATCTAAGAATTGGATGAGATCCGATTGATCTTAGAGATCTACATAGTTAAATATCATACAGCTTGTTGGCCAAAGTCAAGGTTGTGTGTTATTTAACGGGATCCTAGCCCACTAGGAAACTAGGTTTCCCGAGTACTCCACAGAGGGTTAGAGACTCGCCGAAAAATAGTGGGAGACAAGTATTAAATTTGCAATTTCGTTTAGATACTTGCCAATACGTACTCATTTCATTTTTCGTCATTATTTAAAAATATATTAGTTGGACTAATATTCAATTGTTGTTTTAATTAAGCAGTTGGACTGTATTCAAACTACTTTATTTGTGGTTAGTTATATAGTTGGACTATAGTAATCAATACATATGAATGCAACCAATCATTTGTAGTTGATTATATAGTTAGACTATAGTAATCATTATATTTAATGTACCTGAAATCGTTGATTGGATAGTTGGACTATAGCAATCAAGATGACTGAAAGATTAGCGTCAAAGGACATAATCCTGGGGAAATGTCTTTAACGAACTTTAATTTTCAGATTGGGAGTAGAACCTCTCGAGCATGAGCCCAGAGTTGAGCGAATAGTAGAGCATGAGATTAGGAAGACTCATTGTGATGATAACTTTAGTGCTCAATCTGTTATGCACAGCCAGAGCTTCTTAAAGGACATATCCCAAGTTGTCTGCCTAAACTGTGGCAAACAGGGTCACTAGAAGGTGAGTGCCGTATGGACAAGTAGACATGAAGGAATTGAAGGCGGGACAAGGTTCCGGCTTCAAGAATGTTTGTTATAAACATGTTCACTACTGGTTTTAAAATGGATTTTGATACTAGATGTGATACATAAATATATGTACTGATGTGCGGGATCTGCTGATAAGCAGGAAACTGGCTTCAGATGAGATCGATCGACTACAAGTCGGAAACAGGACGAGAGTCGCTGTTTTGGCCGTTGAAACCTAAGTTTTGGAACTGCCATTTTGGAATGTACTTAAACTAGGAGACTGTTATAATGTATCTAGTTTGACTAGGAACATTATCTCTGTATCTAGTTTAACCCGTTGCGGGTGTACCTTTATATTATGAAACACTGGGTGTTTATTTATAAAGATGATATCGAGATATATATTAGATGTAAATAAGGTCTTTATATTTTGAATATAATGAATCTCAAACATATAATATGACAAATAAATAGCTCAAATTGAGTAAATCAAATGAGACTTATTTGTGGCATTGTCATCTGTGAGCATTACAAGACTCATATATCTACACTTTCGAAAGTGGATACTAGGATGAATTGATTCTAATTCAAATGAGTCTACGAATCTAGTTCATTAGGCAAAATGCTTAATTAAACACTTTTTACTTGGTAAAAGTGCAAGTTCCACCGATCTGTTAGCCTCGTTCTGTTAGACAGTAATGACCCATAGCGTCACTATTTTGTAAATGATATTGTATTATTGTACAAAATTAACTATGTGTAGTAATGAAATTGCCTTTTACTGTTTTGTAATTTATTTACTTTGATATATAAATGGTAAAAGTCCCTATGATTAGTTCCGGATTGTGATGATATGAGACAGTATCAATCCATAAAGGTTTAATCATTAAATCCCTAGTCGTAGTATTATCGAGATTGGACATCGATAATGCGGAATAGACTAGTACTGCACTTGTGCATGTTGTGAGGGCACAACGGCATAGTTCTCATATATTTAAGTATTGGATACTTATGCAAGCGGTCGGTAGGAGGTTGTGTTTTACCGATGGTACGGAAAAACAGCTCGCTCTGGATAGACCCCGCGGAGTCCCATTGGTAGTATGTCTGCGTGTCTATGGGAGTCCGCTTCAGGGTAGGTGCATATGATCTTAACCTGAGATTTACATCGCTAGTACTTACGACAATCGGTAAAATTTAGGTTTGGTGGTCCGGGGCTTTAACGAGTTCTGTGTATAACTCTTCTGGGTTTATCGAGAATCGTAGTGTACTGGGTGTGATGTCAAGATGGAAGTATAACTTCAGACATATGGAGATGATGATCGCGAGGATACAGAACGAGTACTCTATAATGGTGCAACCATCGGGATAATATGACTAGGTCAGGATTATCCGATTCAAAGAGACTGGTTGCTTGATGTCGATATGTGTATCGTACGGGGCAGACACATATCCAGCCCCAGGCCTTACATGTGATCATCCGATACTGGTTCAATATACACTATACTACGGTATACTACGCCTGTTATAGATCTAATATTCCAGTAAGAATATTTCTAGAGAATTGGGTAGGCATGGCGTTTTGCTAGAAGCTAACCTTGTCTTGTAAATCGGTAAAACATAGTAGTACTTGGTACGTACGTGTTCGAATAGTTCGACAACCGGATTTACTGCCAACATATCTAGAGGTCTCTTGGGTCGCTTCCCGAAGATTCACCAATGACGTATGATTCAAACTCGATTAATCTTGGATTAATTACGGAGAGACTTATCTTGGATAAAGTACTATATAAAGAGAGAGAACGATTAATTTAGAATTAATCGTAAAAATTATTATATTCGATATAATAATCGGAATTCGATTTCGACGCGAAATTGAAATTAGATTTTAATTCGGGCAAACGAGTTAATTTAGAATTAATTCGTTAGCGACGTAAATAATAATTTCGCTAGGCGCAATTATTTATTAAATTCGATTTAATTAACGTCGCGACGTAAGCTCGGTATTTCGGAAATATCGAACCCGAACGCGTGAGTGCACGGGGCCCACTTTCATTTGGAAACGTGTGGGGCCCACATGACACTTGTCATTATTTGCATTATTTAATCAAGATGTATTGCATGAAGATAGTGTACAAAGCACTCAAGGGTATTGCATGGAAATTGAGTGTTAGACACTCTAAGTCTTTGCATGGTTGTGTCATAAGTATATTATTTTAATATAATTATGACATAAATATAAATTGATTTTTGAGACAAAAATCAAATTCCTCTCCCTCTCTAATTACCGAAACAGGTGCTCTCAAAGCTCTCTCCAATTCTTCATTTTTTGTGGCAAGACAAGAAGAAAGTGTGATTTGTTTGGAACTCTAACACACAACTTTGGCTAGCAACATCAAGGGATCATACAAGGTGTTATGGGAAACTCATCTTAGAGCTTGGAAGGATCAAACTTTGCTTGGAGCATTTCTTTTCATCTTGGCCGAATCCTCCACTGCACAAAGGAGCAACATTTGTTTCATCCATTGCATCCACATTCCGTTTTTGTGAGTATTGTTTCCGCCATTACTTCAATGTAGTTCATTCTATATATATTTTGCTTGTTTTTGATCTTGGGACATGGTTATTAGATTTCCAACAATGGTATCATTGAGCCTAAAAATGCATGCAAATATATTAGGATGTTATTTGGGGAAAATTGTTTGAAGCATGATTTGATGAGTTTGCTTGATTAATATGCTTAGATGTATGTTAAATGGATTATACATCATCAATTTCATGGAAAATAAATTGGATTAATTTTTCCAACCCCAATGAGGCTTGGCCGAATACATGCAAGCATGTGGACTAGATGATTTTTTAATTTTAAGACATTGGATGACTTGAAATAATATGGAGATGATCATTTGTAACTTGATTGGATTGAAAACGAAATCGGAACCATATTAATCACCTTGGCCGAATGCTTGATGATGATTAGGGACTTGATTTTTTGATTAAATAATGTTGGACATGTAATAAGATAAGAAAAAATATGATTAATAGATTATTAATTTGATATTTTGGGAATATTGATTTAAAGATTAATCATGAAAATACACTTTAATTAATTAAGTTATAAAATTTGGAATTTTAAAATTTAGTTAATTGGGCTTAAATTGGAATTGGGCCTAAAACTATTATATTTGGTCATAAATGGGCTTGGTTGGGCCAAGTAGATTTGGACCATTTGGATTGGATCCAAAATGGGCCTAATCACACCATTTAAGTCCAAATGTAATAAATGGGCTTTTATGTTTAATTGGGCCTTATGGGCTTGATATTGATTTTATGGCAAATGAGGGTGATTCCTTATTGGGCTTGGAAATTGGGTTTGACCCACATTGACCAAGGCCCAAGCCTAATGAAATCAATAGAAAGCCCATCGGACTTTAATTAAACGGACATTAGATGTTAGTTGGGCTTTGAGACCCAAAAGTACTAGATTTGGAATCTAAGTTATAAAAGCACAATAAAAGTGTAAATATTTAATTTAGAATTAAATAAAAGGATTAGTATTGAATACGACTTAAATTGGATTTAACGAGTAGTTCGATATAATTCGTGAATTCATACCATATGTATTTATTCTCAAAACGAGTTGGACTCGCGCAAATGCAAACAATTGTTTGAACATTGTATTGTCACCTAACAAAGACTAATTAATTGGATTTGATTGGTTGTATAACATGCCTTGAATGAATGAATGAATGTGGATGTGTTGTATGAATAGTGTATATCGGATGGATATTAGAAGGGAAGGGTAATTTAGAAATTATTGTAAATTTGGAATTTATAAATTGGACCTGCGTGTCCAGCCTTATCTCTTTATCTCTTTGTATTCTCTTCTCACCTAATTCCCCTCAATGTAAATGAGGTTTCTCTTATTGTATTATGTAATTGGGTAGAAGTAGAATAGTGCTAGCGGGGAGAGGAAAGGAGTGATTTGTTCTAGGAACAAGTTGTTTATATATCCATCCGCATATCACTATTACTTTACTTTACGCGCTTTATGATGTTTTAGAAGCATGCTTAAGGGTGTATGATGATGAGACCTAACAAAGATAAATTAATTGGTTGCCAATTACGCGAAAAATCCCTCAAACAATATTAAGCGATTTTCCTTCCGTTGAATGATTCTTTCTCAAGATCCGAAATTGGCATTGGTTTGTTGGCCAAAGTCAAGACCTTTGTCAATTGAGGATGTGTTTGAATCATGAGAGTTTGTTACACATCGGTGTCCTGTCCAAGTTGTGATTTGTTGGCCAAAGTCAAGATCACTTCTTGTCCATCGACATTGATTACGAAACTTTCCTTGTCAATGGGTCCCGCTTAACTGGAATCATTAGGTTTGTTGTGCCAAAGCCAAGGCTTAGTTGATTCAGAGGAAATGGTTAGGAAAATGTATTGGATACATTGACGTATGTATTAGATATATATGTTTTGGACTTGGATGTCCACCTACCGGATCTAGGAATTGGATGGGATCCAATTGATCTTCGAGATCTACCTAGTTAAATATCATACAACTTGTTGGCCAAAGTCAAGGTTGTGTGTTATTTAACGGGATCCTAGCCCACTAGGAAATTGGATTTCCCGAGTACTCAACAGAGGGTTAGAGACTTGTAGAAAATAGTGGGAGGCTAGTATTGAGTTTGCAATTTCATTCAGATACTTAGCTTTACGCGTTTACAAAATTTATTTCGTCAATATTTTAACATTAGTTGGACTAATAAAATGTTATTTTTCTTGTAACAGTTTGACTGTACCCATTTTATCGTTAACTAGATAGTTGGACTATCGTAGTTAAGATGGCTAGCAAGGTAAATGTCCGTGACATCATCATGGGTGACAATGTCTTTAAGGGGACAAACTTTGCTGATTGGGAAATGAACCTAAGGATAGTCCTTGGGGCAGAGAGGATACTGTATACGATTCAGAGACCTCTCGGGCCTAAGCCCACTGAGCCACTTGAGCTGGAGTTATGGAAAACTCACAGTGATGATTGTGACACGGCTCAGTCGATTATGCTTGCTTCAATGACTCAACACTTTCGTCGCCAAAATAGGGACTTGGATCCTTATAATATGATGGCAAGATTGCAAGATCTTCACCGCACTAATAAGCGGATGGCGAGGTACGAGTTGGTGAAGAAGAATCTTTCGCACCCGTATGACTGATGGTAGTTCTGTTGAGGTCCATGGGACTCAAATGATAGCCGATATTGATGAACTGGCTAATATGGGTATAGTCTTGGAGTCTGAGCTGGCTATAGATGTACTTCTACAGTCACTACCCGATACTTGGAAACAGATTGTCATCAACTACAAACTGATGAATTCGGATGACACTCTTGGAGAGTTGTTGTCAATTCTCAAGGAGTCAGAGAAAGAACTTCTGAAAGGCAACAAGCGCGAGGCGCACTTTGCAACAACATCTCAAACGCCGAAAGCTGGGCTCAAGGCAACTGGGGGTGTTAAGAAGAAGAAGCATAAGAACAAAGGCAAGGCCAAGTCAACAAAGGCTTCTGGGAAGCCAAGGGACAAGTCTCAAGATGTTTGCCTGAAATGCGGCAAAAGAGGTCACTGGAAGCGTGACTGCCGCATGAACAAGGGACATAAGGAGGACATACAGGCGGGCAAGGCTCCGGCCTCAGGTATGTTTGTTATTGAGATAAATATGACTACTTCCAGTCTTAAAAAAATTGGATTTTTGATTCTGGCTGTGGTTCTCATATTTGTACTGATGTGCAGGATCTGCATGATAGCAGGAGACTGGCTTCGGGGGAGGTAGATCTACGAGTTGGAAATGGAACTTCTGTTGCTGTTTTGGCCGTAGGCACTTTTGTTTTGGAACTGCCCTCGGGGCATGTACTTAAACTAAATGACTGTTATTTTGTTCCTAGTTTAACTAGGAATATATTTCTGTATCTTTGTTAACCCAAACAGGGTACACTTTTGTATTTAAAAACACCAGGTGTTATTTATATATGATGATGCAGAAATTTGCAGTGCTGATGCAAATAATGGTCTTTATATTTTGAATATAAATGAATCTCCAAAATGTAAAATAACAAACAAAAGGCTCAAAATGAGTAATCCAAAAGAAGAAAACTTATTTGTGGCATTGTCGTCTGGGACACATCAACAAGACTCGCATATCCACACTTTCGAAGAGTGGGTACTTGGACGGATTTGATCCAAATTCATATGACGTCTGCGAATCTTGTTTATTAGGCAAAATGCCTAAATCACCTTTTAGTGGTAAAGGTGAACGCGCCACTGAACTGTTAGCCCTCGTTCATAGTGACGTTTGTGGGCCCATGTCTAGCCAGGCTAGAAGTGGGTGGATCGATACTTCGTAACCTTTACGGATGATGCATCACGTTATGGTTATGTGTATCTAATGATGCACAAGTCGGAAACTTTGAGAAATTCAAAGAGTTTCGACACGAAGTTGAAAAAAAAAAACAGGCAAGAGTATTAAAACATTACGGTCGGACCGTGGTGGCGAATACTTAAGTAATGAGTTTCAAGATTACTTGAAAGAATATGGTATTCTTTCACAATGGACTCCTCCTGGAACACCACAATTAAATGGTGTGTCTGAACGGAGAAAACCGTACCTTGCTGATGATGGTAAGGTCGATGATGAGTCGCACTGAGCTGCCTATATCCTTCTGGGGACATGCATTAGAAAGTGCAATCCTTATTTTGAATAGGGTTCCGTCAAAGTCTGTAGAACAGACTCCGTATGAGATATGGACAGGAAAGAAACCAGGTTTCTCATTCCTGAAGATTTGGGGTTGCTGGGCATACGTCAAACGTTTGGAAGGTACCAAACTTGAACCCAAATCAGATAAATGCCTATTTGTTGGATATCCTAAGGAAACCAAAGGATATTACTTCTATAACCCAAAAGAGAACAAAGTATTTGTTACTCTACATGCGGTTTTCCTTGAGAAGAATTCCTAAATGCAGTGTTTAGTGGGAGGAAAGTAGAACTCGATGAAAGTCGTAGTGATACTGTTCCTGGCAATGAATCAAGAACGGAACATGAACAGTCCATCCAGGATGAGACTGAACCACAATCTTCAGTTACACAAGGACTACGTAGGTCGGAGAGAGTCAGGGTAATACCTGAGAGGTATGGATTCCTGATCTCACCTCATGTAGATATTAATCTTATTGAGGATACTGAACCGGCTACGTATGAGGAAGCGATACAGGGTATCGAATCCACTTTATGGCAAGAAGCCATGAAGGCCGAAATGGATTCCATGTATACCAACCAAGTTTGGACACTGGTTGATGCACCAGAAGGCGTAAAGCCTATTGGTGCAAATGGGTCTTCAAGAAGAAGACAGACATGGATGGCAACGTACAAACGTACAAGCTAGGCTCGTAGCGAAGGGGTATCGTCAACAACTGGAGAGTGATTATGACGAAACTTTCTCACCCGTTGCCATGATTAAATCCATTCGGATAATGCTTGCATTAGCTGCATATTACGATTACGAAATATGGCAGATGGACGTTAAAACCGCTTTCCTTAACGGAAACCTGTTGGAGGATGTTTATATGCAACAACCTGACGGTTTTATCGCACCAAGACTTGCAAACAAGGTTTGCAAGTTAAATCGGTCCATTTATGGACTGAAGCAAGCATCGAGGTCATGGAACCAACGTTTTGATGAGGTCATAAAAGAATATGATTTCATTCAAAACGTAGATGATCCTTGTGTATATAAGAAGGTTAGTGGGGAGTGCACTGACTTTTATTGTCCTTTATGTCGACGATGTATTGCTTATAGGCAATGACATTCCCATGTTAACGTCGGTGAAAGTGGCTTGCTTTCATTGAAATCTCCATGAAAGATCTGGGAGAAGCAGCTTTTATTCTAGGAATAAAGATCTACCGGGATAGATCTAGAAAGCTACTTGGACTCTCCCAGAGTACATATATTGATAAAGTGTTGAAGAGATTCAACATGGATCAGTCCAAGAAGGGACTGTTGCCAACATCACATGGCGTCTTTCTATCTAGGGACATGTGTCCTAAAACACAAGATGAGAGAGACAACATGAGTCGGACTCCGTTCGCCTCGGCAGTCGGGATCGATCATGTATGCCATGATATGTACTGATATGTACACGACCTGATGTGTCCTATGCTTGAGCATGTGCAGTCGATATCAGGCCGATCCAGGACAGGATCACTGGATGGCGGTTAAGAATATCCTTAGGTATCTTAAAAGAACTAAGGATGTTTTCTTAATCTATGGAGATGGAGAACTTGAGGTATCTGGGTATACCGATGCAAGTTTCCAAACCGACAGAGACGACATCAAGTCGCAAACCGGGTACATATTTTGCTTGAATAACGGAGCAGTGAGCTGGAAATCTTCCAAGCAAGATACTGTTGCCGATTCAGCAACTGAAGCGGAGTACATTGCAGCAGCTGAAGCAGCAAAAGAGGCAGTTTGGATCCGAAAATTCCTAATTGGATTAGGAGTAGTTCCGTTAGCAGCTGAGCCCGTTCCATTGTATTGTGACAATAGCGGGGCTATAGCACAGGCTAAGGAACCAAGGTCTCATCAACGATCCAAACATGTGTCTTCGACGATTCCATCTGATTCGAGAGATCATACATCGTGGCGATGTGAAGATCGAGAAGATCGCATCAGAGGATAATATTGCAGATCCGCTGACGAAGGCTATTCCTCGGGAAAAGTTTGAGCGACATGTACATAGTTCAGGTATTAGATGCTTGAGTGACTGGCTATAGGCCAAGGGAGATTGTTAGACACAGTAATGACCCATAGCGTCACTATTTTGTAAATGATATTGTATTATTGTACAAAATTAAACTATGTAGTAATGAAATTGCCTTTTACTGTTTTGTAATTTATTTACTTTGATATATAAATGGTAAAAGTCCCTATGATTAGTTCCGGATTGTGATGATATGAGACAGTATCAATCCATAAAGGTTTAATCATTAAATATCCCTAGTCGTAGTATTATCGAGATTGGACATCGATAACGGAATAGACTAGTACTGCACTTGTGCATGTTGTGAGGGCACAACGGCATAGTTCTCATATATTTAAGTATTGGATACTTATGCAAGTGCGGTAGGAGGTTGTGTGTTTTACCGATGGTACGGAAAACAGCTTCGCTCTGGATAGACCCCGCGGAATCCCATTGGTAGTATGTCTGCGTGTCTATGGGAGTCCGCTTCAGGGTAGGTGCATATGATCTTAACCTGAGATTTGCATCGCTAGTACTTACGACAATCGGTAAAATTTAGGTTTGGTGGTCCGGGCTTTAACGAGTTTCTGTGTATACCTCTTCTGGGTTTATCGAGAATCGTAGTGTACTGGGTGTGATGTCAAGATGGAAGTATCACTTCAGACATATGGAGATGATGATCGCGAGGGATACAGAACGAGTACTCTATAATGGTTGCAACCATCGGGATAATATGACTAGGTCAGGATTATCCGATTCAAAGAGACTGGTTGCTTGATGTCTGATATATGTGTATCGTACGGGGCAGACACATATCCAGCCCCAGGCCTTACATGTGATCATCCGATACTGGTTCAATATACACTATACTACGGTATACTACGCCTGTTATAGATCTAATATTCCAGTAAGAATATTTCTAGAGAATTGGGTAGGCATGGCGTTTTGCTAGAAGCTAAACTTGTCTTGTAAATCGGTAAAAACGTAGTACTTGGTACGTACGTGTTCGAATAGTTCGACAACGGATTTACTGCCAACATATCTAGAGGTCTCTTGGGTCGTTCCCGAAGATTCACCATGACGTATGATTTATGATTCAAACTCGATTAATCTTGAATTTATTACGGAGAGACTTATCTTGGATAAAGTACTATATAAAGAGAGAGAACGATTAATTAGAATTAATCGTAAAATTATTATATTCGATATAATAATCGGAATTCGATTTCGACGCGAAATTGAAAATTAGATTTTAATTCGGGCAAACGAGTTAATTTAGAATTAATTCGTTAGCGACGTAATAATAATTTCGCTAGGCGCAATTATTTATTTAAATTCGATTTAATTAACGTCGCGACGTAAGCTCGGTATTTCGGAAATATCGAACCCGAACGCGTGAGTGCACGTGGGCCCACTTTCATTTGGAAACGTGTGGGGCCCACATGACACTTGTCATTATTTGCATTATTTAATCAAGATGTATTGCATGAAGATAGTGTACAAAGCACTCAAGGGTATTGCATGGAAATTGAGTGTTAGACACTCTAAGTCTTTGCATGGGTTGTGTCATAAGTATTTATTATTTAATATAATTATGACATAAATATAAATTGATTTTTGAGACAAAAATCAAATCCTCCTCTCTCCTCTCTAATTACCGAAACAGTGAGCTCTCAAGCTCTCTCCAATTCTTCATTTGTTTTGTGGCAAGACAAGAAGAAAGTGTGATTGTTTGGAACTCTAACACACAACTTTGGCTAGCAACATCAAGGGATCATACAAGGTGTTATGGGAAACTCATTTAGAGCTTGGAAGGATCAAACTTTGCTTGGAGCATTTCTTTTCATCTTGGCCGAATCCTCCACTGCACAAAGGAGCAACATTTGTTTCATCCATTGCATCCACATTCCGTTTTTGTGAGTATTGTTTCCGCCATTACTTCAATGTAGTTCATTCTTATATATATTTTGCTTGTTTTTGATCTTGGGACATGGTTATTAGATTTCCAACACGTTCATGGTGACGTAAGTGGGCCCATGTATAGCTAGGCTGGAGGTGTATATGAATGCTTCGTAACCTTTACGGATGTGGCCATCGCGTTACGGTTATGTGTATCTTATGAAACATAAGTCAGAACTTTTGAGTAATTCAAAGGTTTTGACACGAAGTATGAAAACAGACCGATAAAAGTATTAGAATATTACGGTCAGACAATAATGGACAATACTTAAACATATGAGTCGCTCTGAGCTACCAAAGTTCCTTCTAAGATACACGCATTGAACAATGCAATACCTTATTTTGAATAAGGTTCATAAAAATCTGTAGAGACAGACTTCATATTAGATATGAACAGGAAGAAACCAAGTTTCTCATTCCTGAAGATTTGGGAATGTTGGGCATATGTTTGGATGATACCAAACTAGAACCCAAATCGGATAAGTTCCTATTTGTAGGTTGTCCTAGGGAAACAAAAGTATAGTACTTATACAACTCACAAGAGAACATGTAATTGTTGCTCTCCATGCGGTTTTCCTAAGAGGATTCCTATATGCAAGTGGTAAGTGGAGGAAAGTAAAACACGATGAAAATCAGAGTAATACTATTCCAGGCACCGAGTCCTCACGAAACACCAACAGTTCATCAGGGAATAAACTGTACCAATAATTTTCGAATACACAAGAACCGCGTAGGTCGGAGAGAGTCAGAAAATAACCTGGGAGGTATATGATTATGATCTCACCTTATGTAGATATCAATCTTATTGAGGAATACGAGCTGGCCACGTATGAGGAAGTGATACAAGGTATCGACTCCTTTTATGGCAAAGTGCCATGAAGTCCGAAATGGATTCCATGTATACTAACTAAGTTTAGACACTGGTTGATGTACCGGAAGGCATTGTGTCTATTGGTACTATATAAGTCTTCTAGGAAGACATACATGGATGGCAACAAACAAATGTACACAACTAGGCTTGTACAGTGACTTCTTCGGATAATGCTTACTAGAACTGTATATTTGATTTATGAAATATGATAGCTGGATGCCAAAACCGCTTTCCTTAACGGAAACCTCTTGGAGGATGTTTGTATGTAACATCCTGACGGTTTTATCGTGCCAAAACATGCAAACAAGGTTTGCAAGTTAAATCGATCCATTTATGGATTGAAGCAAGCATTGCGTTCTTGGAACCAATGTTTTGATAAGATCATAATGGTATATGATTTCATTCAAAATGAATATGATTCTTGTGTATATAAGAAGGTTAGTGGGAGCGCACTGACAATGAATGTCTTATAAGTTGATGATGTATTTCTTCTTAGCAATAACATTCCCATAATATAATCGGTGAAAGCTTGACTTTCATTAAAATTCTCCATAGAATACATGGGAGAAGCAGGTTTTATTCTAGGAATAAAGATCTACTGGGATAGATCTAGAAAGCTGCTGACACTCTCTCAGTGTTCGTACGTTTTGATATATACGTGACCTGGTGTCTCATATGCTTTGAGCATATGTAGACGCTATAAGGCCAATCCAGGTGATGGTCACTGGATTGATGTAAAGAACATGATTAAGTATCTTGGACGAACTAAGGATGCTTTCTGAGAATATGGGGAAATGAGAACTTGAGGTAACTAGGTTCACCGCTGTAAGTTTCCAAACCGATAAAACGACTGTAAGTCGCGACGCTTGGCTAATTTCTGTGTTGGAAAATACTAAGCATCCCAAGATCATTTCAAGCATTGAAAATAAGTGCGAATACAACGAGGGAGTTGCGGAATACTCACATCGATCGGTTGAGCGACGCGCGAGGCAACAAAAACGAATTCTGCTTAGTGGATTGCTCACGGCAGTGGCTGCTGTCCATGCTCCATTTTCGGCCATTGTTGCTCAAGAATCCAAGCTCCAAGCTTCGTCAAACGATTCCCGGCTCATGGGTGGACTTCCCTATCACCTTCGCATGTCTCTCGGAGTGCTAACTCTCTTGATTTTTGCCACAAAAACAAAACACCTTGTTTCCCATCTTCTCGGCATTTCCCAGAAAAACCAATGAAGAAATTAGCCCTCCATGGGCGTGAATGAGAGAGAGGGAGAGGAGAGAATAGAGAGTTGTGTAATGACTTAAATTGATTTCTAAAATCAATTTACTATATATCAAAAATTTGATTTTCAAAAAATCAAGTCATTAATGGCTTGCCAACTACCAACATCAACTCACATCAACTTCCATCAATCAATGAATAGTGACTGGCGTCAATCACTCAAAGTGAAAGACATCTATCACTTGATTGACGAATGATGTGACGCTAGATGCGACTAGCGATTTGACGCTTGATTTGACTTGCGTGCCGCACTCGAATTCGAAATGCGAATGCGCTCACAAACAATCTCGGGCTCGGGTTCGCTAATTCCAAATTAACAAATTTTCCGTTGCGACGTAATTAAATCTAATTTAATTAAATAATCATGCCTAGCATAATTACTATTCACGTCGCTAACGAATTAATTCTAAATTAACTCGTTCGCCCGAATTAAAATCTAATTTTAATTTCGCGTCGAAATCCGATTTCGTTTAATATATCGAATATATTAATTAATCGATTAATTCCAATTAATCGTTATCTCTCTTTAAATGATATTTTATCCCAGATAAAATATCTCCGTAATTAATCCCAGATTAATTTTCTCTCTCATCTAATTAATCCCAGATTAATAAAAGGTGCGAGTCATACTGTTGGACAAAATGACCCATAGCGTCACTATTTGCACATATCATTGTGTTGTTGTAGCAAATTAACTATGTGACAAGGAAATTGCACTCTCATCATTTGTGATTAGATCACCATAGATATATAAATGAAGAGAGGTCCCTATGATTAGTTCCTGGATTGAGAATGATATGAGACAGTATCAATCCCCGAAGGTTTAATCATTAAATATCCCTAGCCGGAGTATTATCGAGACTGGACATCGATAATGCGGAATAGTCTAGTATTACACTTGTGTGCGTTGTGAGGGCACAACGGCATAGTTCTCATATATATAAGTATCGGATACTTATGCAAGTGCGATAGGAGGTCGTGTTTCACCGATAGTACGGGAAACAGCTTCGCTCTGGATAGACCCCTCAGAATCCCATTGGTATTATGACTATGTGTCTATGGGAGGCCGAAATCAAGGTAGGTGTGTATAGTCTTAACCTGAGACTTACATCGCTAATACTTACGATAATCGATAGACTTTGGTCTTGGTGGTACATGGCTTTAACCGGTTCTGCGTACACCACTTCTGGGTTTATCAGAGAGTCATAGTGTATTGGGTGTGATGTCAAGACGGAAGTATCTTTTCAGTCATAGTGGAGATGATGTCACGCAGGATACGGTACTAGTGCTCTTGAGTGATGCGCATCCAATCAGGATATTGTGACCAGGTCATGAATATCCGATTATAGAGACTATGTTACCAGACATCCGATATGTGTTTCGGACGGGGCAGACACTTATCCAGCCCCAGCCCTAGCACGTGACTATCCGATACTGGACCGATATACACAATACAATGGTATACTACGCTTGATACAGATCTTAATATTCTTAAATGGATATGTCCGGAGAATTGGGTAGACTTGGTGCTTTGCTAGGAGTCGACCTTGTCTCGTAAATCGGTCGAATGTAGTACTTGGTACGTACGTGATTCGGATACACCGACGACCGTATTTACTGCCAACTTATCCGGGGATCTCATGGGTCCCTTCCCGATAATCCACCGATGACGCATAACTCGCACTCTTAAATAATCTGGGATTATATAGAAGAAAGAGAAAATTAATCTAGGATTAATTACGGAGATATTTTATCTAGGATAAAATATCGTCTAGAGAGAGATAAAGATTAATTTGGAATTAATCGGTAAATTAATATATTCGATATACTAAATGAAATTAGATTTCGACGCGGAATTAAAATTAGATTTTAATTCGGGCGAATGAATTAATTTAGAATTAATTCGTTAGCGACGTGAATAGTGAATTCGCTAGGCGTAATCATTTAATTACGACGCGACGGAAAAATCGTTAATTTGGAATTAACGAACCCGAGCCCGAATGTGATTGCGAGCGCATTCGTATTTCGAATTCGAGTGCGGTAACGCAAGTCGCATCAATCGTCAAATCATTAGTCGCATCAAACGTCAAATCACTTGTCACTTTGAGTGATGTGATATGACAAGTTGTCACTTTAATAAAGTGATGTTGATGTGAATAGTGATAGACAAGATGTGTGTATTGATGGCTTTTATTGTTTGACTTTTTAAAAAGCAAATTCAAGTGAAATTCATTTGAAATTCACTAAAGTGTATAAGTTACACTTAAAATGCAAATGCAAATCACTTTTTACACACTTTCATCTCTCCATTTCTCTCTCAATAGCTCACGCCCAAAACTGCATAAGTGGACTGGTTTTGAACCAGAAATGGCGTGAACAAGGGAAGCCAAGAGTTGGGTTTTCATGGTGAAAATCCAAGTGCTAGCACACTTACGAGACTTGCGAAGGTGGTAGGGAGGTTCACCCATGAGGCGGGACCCATTCGACGAAGTTTGGAGCTTCGAAATGAGACCCGAAACTGCCCAAACCAGTGAAGTGAACTGTTGTAGTGGCGCCACCAAAACAGTGAGCTTTGTGGCTTCAATCGTCTTCAAATCGACTCAACCGACCGATGTAAGTATTCTGCTACCTCCGTTGATGTATTCACACATGATTTTCATTGCTTGTTTGATCTTGGGACCTAGATAATAACCAACAATGGCATCAAGAGCCTAGGTTCAAGCATGAAAAATGTAGGGCTTAAAATTTGGGTAAATTTGTTTTGAGCATGATTTGAATAAATTGATTGTTTGAGTATGCTTATAACATGTTTAATTGCATATTGGTTGGATCAAATTGTTGAAAATTGATTTGGAATAATTTTCCCCAAAATATTGATGTTGGCCGAATTTAAAGGAAATTTTAATTCTTGGAATTTTTGATTTTGATTCATTAGATGAATTAGAATCATTTAGGATGATGTTAATTTAAGGTCAATTGGATTGAATTTTGAATTGAACATAAATCCCTAATTTTTTCCCCTTGGCCGAATTGATTATGCCTTAATAAAGTCTTGGTAATTTTGATTTTTGATAATTGGATGTGTTGGAAATCATTCGGGATAAGGATTTAATATCGATTGTGAAATTAATTGGATTGAATTCGAATCGGATAAAAATCCCTCCCTTGGCCGAGACCTTTAAGCATGTAATGGGTTTGATTTTTTCATTTATGTGTTGGACATATGATAATGATAATGAGCATGATTAATTGGACTAATATGGTGTTTTAGGAATATTGATTTAGTTGATTAATCATGTAATACACTTTAGGTTAATTGAATATGAAATTGGATTTTGTATATTTAATTAATTGGGCCTAATTTTGGAAATTGGACTTTAATGTTGTAATTGGGCTTATTGGGCTTGATTTTATCAAGTTGGGTTTTGGCCAAATGGATTGGATCCAATTGGGCCCAAAACCACAACCATAAAGCCCAAATGCGACTTAATGAACCTTTAAAGTTTAATTGGGCCTAATGGGCCAAGATTGATTTATGGGCTTATGGGGTAAATCCCGAATTGGACTTTGGTTATCGGTTTGACCCGAGTTGACCAAAAGTCCACGCCTTAAGAAATCAATTAAAAGCCCATTGGACCTTAATTGAATTGACGTTGGACGTTAATCGGTCTTTGAGACGCGTTACGATTAAATTTGGAATTTAAATCGTAAAAGGTTATTAATAAAGTGTAATGTTTAATTTGGAATTGAATAGTGAATTAGCATTAAATACATGTTAAATTTGATTTAATGATGTAGTTTATTTTAATTCATGAATTCGTACTTTGAGTACTTATCGCAAAAAAGAGTTTGACTCAACAAAATCAAATCGTTGTGTGAACATTGGATGATCACTTAATTATCAGATTAATTAATTTGATTAGATTGATTGATAGCATGCTTATGTGTGTCAATACGTGGTTGGTTTTGTATGAATAATGTATAATCGGATGGATATTAGTCGGGTGGGGCAATTTTAGAAATTGTTAATAAATTCGATTTATTAAATTGGACCTGCGTGTCCAGCCTTATCACCTTCATTTCTCTTTGTATTCTCTTCTCACCTATTCCCCTCCATGTAAATGAGGTTTCTTTCAGAAGTGTAGTGTAACGGGTAGAAGTAATACAAGTGCTAGCTTGAGTGAAAAGGGAGAGATTTGATCTAGGATCATGTGTTAATTATCCATCCGCATATCATTATTATTTATTTTCATACTCGCTTTATTAATGTGAAAATTCGGGGTTATCCTAAGTTCTGACCCTATGCGGAATTACAAACAATAAGCAGGACAAGTCCTGTTACTGCTACTATGGAATTGCAACAGGCAAATTAACAGGCAACCACAATAACAATCAAATAAAATATGCTGCAAATATAAAAACAATAATGAATAAATAAAGCAGCAAATAAAATCAATCACACAAAATTCAACACAATAATTTTGGTGACGAAGGGAAAACTCTTCCGAGTAAAAAACCACTCTGGGTATAGGCTACCACCCGAATCCACTATATCGAGAAAAACTTACAGCGATGGTCAAGACCTATGGTGGCAACTCCACCGACTCAAGTACCTCTATACTGCAAGAACTCAAGGCAACTCCTCAAGCCCGCGACCCACGGTTTTCTTCAGAACCTCTGAAGTCTCTGAGTAGATTATATCACCAATTGACGCCGGAACTCCGACTACCAAACTCCTCCTAAAGAACTCTAAAGGATTAGGGATTTTGGGTTAGGTTGTGTTGAAGGTTTATCAAAGAAGGATTCACACCATTAATAGAGAAGACAAGAAGATGAAGAAGTCTTCAATGGTGGAATCAAAGAGAGTTGAAAGCTTTGTGAGATTTAGGCTCAAGGGAAAAGTGTTTCAACTCTTTCAACTATGGGGAATGGCGGCTAAGTGTTATATTTATAGGTAGGGTGAAAACCTAGGGTTTTGCAGGCCAAAAACGCGTTCAGATCGCAGTCGCGTTCGAACGCTTACTAGAACGCTACACACGAACGCGCCCTTTCTGTGAAGACTCGTTCGAACGTCAATCGAACGCACAACGAACGTGAGCTCTCTGGAATGCTCCCGTTCGAACCCCACAAGAACGTGCCTCGAACGTTTGCTCTCTGGAATGCTCCCGTTCGAACCCAATAAAGAACGTGCCACTAACGCCACACGTTCGAACCCACAAACGAACGCAGCACTAACGCCAATCGTTCGAACACTGCAACGAACGCACCACGAACGCATGTCTGATGCAACAGCCAGAAACCAGTCCAATTGCACAAAGATCTTCATGAAAGATTACAACTCAATTGAACTTGTTTTGTCACGGACACATGCCAATAAAAAAGGTGCTAACAATCTCCCCCTTTGGCATTCCGTGACAAAACACTACCTAATACAAAGACTACGGTAATAGACCCAAAAAGCAAATAGTCAACTGTCAACCATCAAAACAGTGACTTATTACAAATGGACTCGATCTAACACCTAACAAAGTAGTCTTGAAAGTAATGCCACCGCAGCAACATACCTGCTACCTGAAACATCCACAAACAACAATATACCTACCGTGAAAAGCATTGGGATAATCAAGTAAAACATAAAGCAGGTAAAAATCTCATGCATGTACAAGTAGAAATCTCTCTCCCCCTTAATCTTAACTCCCCTTAAAACGGAGATATCTAAAGGATATTCTACGACTCCCTTCTATATATTAAGGCTCTCCCCCCTTAATATATTACTCTCTCCCTTTTTGTCACGAAATGACAAAGGGTAAAAGAAACAGGAAAAATAACAGGAGAACAGGAGACAACACACATGCAAGAGCATAAACAAACAGGAAATACTCCCCCACACTAAGAGGCACATATAGTTAGCAAAATAACACACACGGGAAGCAAACCAAAACTCAGAAAGGTGCACAGGAAAGAAAAAAAATAGGTATGCAATAACATGAAGCACACACAGCACATACTGAGATAAATAAAAATCCTGTCAAAAACTGACTGAAACAGCATTTCAAGCTGATACAATGATACCCACAGTCAGTATTCAGCTGTTTATGACATGAAACAATATGCATCATTTTAAAAGTGGCTAAATACAACACTTATGCATATGACATAAACACCAAAGCATATAAAGCACTTGCGTGGAAAAATAAAGTGCATAACAAATCAAGGCTTAAGACCTTATTTTATGAGCTGGACACAGCCAAAGAAATCCATCTCTAAACAAACCAAGTCCACAAAATAGGTGTTCAAACCCAGCACCACTAGGACCTGAAAATAAGCAACATTGGTTGCATGCTATAATATTTACCCCAGAAATATCATGAGCATTTAATAACTCTTTCGAGTGAAGGGTTTTTGCCTTTATCTTTTGAATTTGGCCATTTTGGCTATTTTGCACTTGAGTCTCATTGTTCTTTTTAAATATATTTCTTTTTACTTTTACAAGGGGATAGCAAGGTCAACTAGTCAAAGGTCACACTATTAAGCAAACAAAGCATGGAAGAGATTAGATTGCCATTCCAAAAACTCATACATGCGACCAAGCCTTGACAAAATAAAAACGTGTATGTGGAAGTGCAAGCACAAGATATACCAAAGGTTTTTATCACACACACTCATGCATATAGAGCATCAAGAAAAATAACAGCATATCATACATGCATAATCATATATCCTACATACCAGGATCACATGCACATGTTATTCATGCTCTAACAAGCCATAAAAATATTTTTGGTCTTTTTCAAAATATATAATTTTTTTTTTGATTTTTCAGTTTTAAAGCACAAAAAAAAAAACACAAAACAACTTGTAAAACATCCAATGGTACGTGGAGTTGTATCCCGAGTGCAGATCATACTACCGTCCATTCGGAATCGGCTATGAAATTTATGTCCGGGTTTCCATCCTATATACCAAGGGACATATAACAAAAACAAGACACACACACACCCATATGCTGTGAAAAAAAAATAAACGTGTAAAAAAACATAAACACACGCGCACACACATGCAATGGGAAAATAAAAATGCATCTTTTAAGCAGAGTTACACCGAAGTGCACTCTCATCATATCCATCAGGACATGCAGAAGTAGGGAAATCATCTTGCTTCCTCCACCCAAACCTTTCTAGGAGCCTCATCCACATGAGAGTTCCCAACAACAAAGCAAGTTTCTCACTCAAGAATTGAGCTTGTTTGGTTAGTGCAGAAACTTGAGACATTAGATTTGACAATCAAATCTAGGAGACACACTCTTAGGCCTTCTCTTTTGCTTGTGCAATATGAAACACTTAGGCCTAATATGTCCAGCCTTGCCACAGTGGTGGCACACAGGCACAAACCTCGGACGAGAGCGAGGTTTACCCACAACACCTCTAGATCGAGGTTGGGTAACAGGACGAGGAATAAATGGAGGAATAACATGACTACACTCACAGGTTTTTTGCCTAAGTCATGTTTAGCTGCTACAGGCACAGCTTTGGAAGAAGAAGCCTTATCACAGTTAGGCTCAGAAATATTCCTAACATACGGTCCACATTTTTATTCTCACTAGAAAATACAGACAATTGGGTTCTAGTATCTTCAAGTTCAGTTTCTAATATTTGGACCCTATTAATTAGACCTCTATTTTCTCTCCTCTCAGGTCATCTACCATCAAAAGGCTTTGCTCAAATTTGGCTTGAGCTTCATTCTTTTCTAGCTCAACAGCTTTCAGCCTTTTATTGACCTCTATATTAGTCTTCTTAATAGCTAAACTCTCATTAAACAGTTCAACATAAGCTACCTGAAGACTTTCCTCATCTACAGACTCATCAAGAGAGACTTCTGAATCATCATCATTAACCACAATCTCTCTCTCACCAGTCACACTAGCAGTAAGGCAATAAAATTTTTCTTGCCTTTAGGAGACTCATCAGAAGAATAACCACTTCTGTCACTAGGAGATGCTGCCATGGCTTTCTTGCCTTTAGCCCTAAGGTATGTAGGACACTCAGGTCGAATATGCCATATCCTTCACACTCATGGCATTGGACATCACGGGATCTACTACCTCTATCCTCTCTAGACTCTTTCTGCTATGCCTACTCTCTCTAGGCATAACCTCCCTATTTCTATTACTTACTGCTATGGCCACTCTTCTTAAGTTTAAGAAATTTTCTTAAACTTCTTTGCAAACAAGGCCAAATCATGATCCTTGATGGTATCATCATCACTCAAACGAATCATGCACAACTTCCTTAGCGATTTTCATCGCAAACGTTTTTGGCTCTCTAAAACCAGGAAGCTTTTTCTCATAAACCTGCAGCTTTCCTACGAGTTCTTCTAAATCAAGCTTATCGAGGTCATTGCTTTCCTCGATGGCGTAATCTTGGGTAGGAATTTATCAGGAAGAGATCTAAGGATTTTTCTAACTATCCTATTCGTAGGTATAGTCTCACCTAGGTTAAAACTAGAGTTAACGATATCGTTAATCTCAGCATAAAATTCATCAAAGGTCTCATCATCTTTCATTTTGGCGACCTCAAACCTAGTGGCTAAATCCTGAGTCTATTATTTTTAACAGACAATGTGCCCTCATGCACAGTCTGCAGGATGTCCCAAGCATCCTTGGCTATCTCACACATTGAGATTCTCCTAAACTCAGCAGAACAGACAGCACCATGTATGGCATTAACAGCTTTGCTGTTCCTATTGCTAGCATCAAATTCGTCCTTGGTCCAGGTCAATTTGTCTTTAGGGGAAGTGACCCCATCAACAGTAACAACGGGAGGTTTCCACCCGTATTCAACAGTCATCCAGACCCTCTCATCTAAGGACTTAAGGAACGCTCTCATGCGAACCTTCCAATGCAAATATTCCGTGCCATCAAAAAATGGCGGACAATTTAAGGGTTGACTACGCTCCATAGCTAATGGGTCAAGGATCGAGTTCAGGCTCTGATACCAATTGAAAATTCGGGGTTATCCTAAGTTCTGACCCTATGCGGAATTACAAACAATAAGCAGGACAAGTCCTGTTACTGCTACTATGGAATTGCAACAGGCAAATTAACAGGCAACCACAATAACAATCAATAAAATGCTGCAAATATAAAAAAAAACAATAATAAATAAAGCAGCAAATAAAATCAATCACACAAAATTCAACACAATAATTTTGGTGACGAAGTGGAAAACTCTTCCGAGTAAAAAACCACTCCGGGTATAGGCTACCACCCGAATCCACTATATCGAGAAAAACTTACAGCGATGGTCAAGACCTATGGTGGCAACTCCACCGACTCAAGTACCTCTATACTGCAAGAACTCAAGGCAACTCCTCAACCCCCGCGACCCACGGTTTTCTTCAGAACCTCTGAAGTCTCTGAGTAGATTATATCACCAATTGACGCCGGAACTCCGACTACCAAACTCCTCCTAAAGAACTCTAAAGGATTAGGGATTTTTGGTTATGTTGTGTTGAAGGTTTATCAAAGAAGGATTCACACCATTAATAGAGAAGACAAGAAGATGAAGAAGTCTTCAATGGTGGAATCAAAGAGAGTTGAAAGCTTTGTGAGATTTAGGCTCAAGGGAAAAGTGTTTCAAGCTCTTTCAACTAAGGGGAATGGCGGCTAAGTGTTATATTTATAGGTAGGGTGAAAACCTAGGGTTTTGCAGGCCAAAAACGCGTTCAGATCGCAGTCGCGTTCGAACGCTTACTAGAACGCTACACGAACGCGCCCTTTCTGTGAAGACTCGTTCGAACGTCAATCGAACGCACAACGAACGTGAGCTCTCTGGAATGCTCCCGTTCGAACCCCCACAAGAACGTGCCTCGAACGTTTGCTCTCTGGAATGCTCCCGTTCGAACCCAATAAAGAACGTGCCACTAACGCCACAACGTTCGAACCCACAAACGAACGCAGCACTAACGCCAATCGTTCGAACACACTGTAACGACGCACCACAAACGCAGTCTGATGCATGCACAACAGCCAGAAACCAGTCCAATTGCACAAAGATCTTCATGAAAGATTACACTCAATTGAACTTGTTTTGTCACGGACACATGCCGATAAAAAAAGGTGCTACATTATGTATTTAGAATGCATGTTTAAGGGTGTATGATGATGAACCTTAACAAAGATAATTAAATTGGTAGCCAATTTGCACGCGAAAAACCCTCGTTAAATATCAAGCGTTTATTTTCCTTCCATGTTGATTCTTGCTCAAGATCCGAGATTGGCAGTGGTTGTTGGCCAAAGTCAAGCCCTTGTCCGTCGAAGATGTGTTTTTAATCACGAGGCTTTGTTCCATATCGGTGTCCTGTCCAAGTTGTGGTTTTGTTTGGCCAAAGTCAAGACCACTTCTTGTCCATTGACATTGATTACGAAGCTTCCATGTCAATGGGTCCGCGCTTGACTGGGGATCACTAGGTTTGTTTGTGCCAAAGCCAAGGCCTAGTTGATTCAGAGGAAAACGGTTAGGGTATATATTCGATATATAGGCATATATTAGATAGATGTTTGGGACTTGGGATGTCCACCTACTGGATCTAGGAGTTGGATGAGATCCAATTGATCTTCGAGATCTACCTAGTTAATTATCATACAATTTGTTGGCCAAAGTCAAGATTGTGGGATATTTAACGGGATCCTAGCCCACTAGGAAACACGGTTTCCCGAGTACTCGACAGAGGGTTAGAGGCTCGACGAAAAATAGTGGGAGGCAAGTATTGAATTTGCAACATTCGTTCGAATACTCGCTAACGCGCTCATCTATATTTTACTCGTCATATTAATCAAAAGTATTAGTTGGACTAATATTTTATGTTGTTTTTAAAATATATATAGTTGGACTATATACAACATCATTCGATCTATAGTTGATTTATAATTGGATTATAGTAATCAATATTAATTGAATTAAATGATAGTTTGATTTTATAATTGGATTATAGTAATCAATATTAAGCTTATTTGATTAAATAATGGGATTATTGTAATCATTCTAATAATAGTAATATTTACCTTTATTAAAATTGATAAATAAATTGTTAGCTATTAAATCAAGAAAGGATTTGAAAAGTTGAATATTTAAATGATTTATTTTCATTGGGAATCAATAATAGGTTACTTTATTGGATAAAATAACTTGTTATATCCTAGGCCCATAATTAAGCAAATAAGTAGAGCATAAAATCTTTGGAAGATTTATGTGATGATGACTTTAGTGCTTAATTTAATATACTTGTAAATAAATCTATCTTTCGATTTAAAAGTATTAAAATTGCAATTTATAAATTCTTAGAGAATTGATTTGACTGTTCTAGTGGAGAAAAGTCAAAGTTTGCAATTGGGCAAGTTGCACAAGGTGCACATCATTTTGATATTCTAAAACCCAAGGCTTGGCCAAAGGTTTTGTGAAATATTGAAAAGTTAATTGACATATCCCAAGTGACTACCATTTGGATATGGAAGACACGAAGGAATTAAAAGAAAGGCAAGGCTCTAACTTTAAAAATATTGTCAAAGTTATGTTCACTACTAGTATTGAAATTGGATTTAAATACTTAGTGTGGTACATAAAATATATGTATTGATGTTCAGAATCCGCTATGAGCTGGGATACTGACTTCAAGCCGAGATTTCTCTGCGAATCGGAAACGGGACGAAAGTCGCTGTTTCGACCGTAGATACCTGAGTTTAGGAACTACCCTTTGGGTATGTACTTAATTAGGAACTGTTATAATGTAACTAGTTTGACTAGAGACATTATCTCTATAGCAGTGTTTAATCCGTTGCGGATAAACCTTTATATTTCTAGAACACTAAAGTGTTTTTATTATATAAAGATGATACTGAGATAAACACATTAGATGTGAATAACAGAATTTATATTTTGAATATAATAAAATCTCAAACTTATACAAATGACAAATAAATAGCTCAAATTGATTTGATCAATAGAGACTTATTTGTGGCATTGTTGTATAGGACACAATTAAACGAGACTCGTATATCCACACTTTTGAAGAGTGGGTACTAGGACTGATTTGACTATTCAAATAAGGTATGCGAATCTAGTTATTAGGTAAAGTACCTAAAATACTATTTACTTGGTAATAGTAAAAGGGCCACCGATCTGTTAGCCCTATTCATGGTGAAGTAAGTGGGCCCATATCTAGCTAGGCTAGATGTGAACATGAATATTTCGTGACCTTAACGGATGTGGCATCACGTTATGGTTATGTGTTTCTTTTGAAGAACACAGATCGAAAACTTTTGAAGTTTCGACACAAAGTAAATAAACAGATCGGGTATAGTATTATTCCGCCACGGTAAGACCGTAATGGAAAATACTTAAGCAGTAAGTTTCATACATACATGAAATAGTATGGTATTCTTTCAGATGAGGACTCCTCCCGAGACACGTCAGTTAGAAGGTGTGTCCGAACCAAAAACCAAATTTTGTTGGACATGATATGGTTTATCACGAGTCGCTCTGAGCTACTATTTCCTTCAATAGGACATGTATAAACAGTGCAAAACTTATTTAGAATAAGGTTCCATATAAATCTGTTTGACAGATGTCATATAAGATATGGACAGGGAAGAAACAAGGTTTCTCATTCCTGATAATTTGGGTATGCCAGGCATAACGTTTGGATGATACCAAACTAAAAGACCCAAATTGGATAAGTGCCAATATAGGTTATCCTAAGGGAAACCATAAGTATAGTACTTATAAATCTCACATGAGAACAATATGATTGTTGCTCACCAATGCATTTTTTCCTGAGAGGAATACCGATATGCAGTGGTCAGTGGGAGGATAGTGATACTCGATGAAAATCGGAGTAATACTGTTCAAGGCACGAAGTCCTTAATGGAACACAAATAGTTCATCTATGATGAATCTATACCATTAATCTTCAATACACAAGAAACTAGTAGATCGGATAGAGTCAGAAAACAACCTAGGGTATGGGTTTCTGATCTAACCTCATAAAGATGTCAATCTTATGAGGTATATCCACAGACTACGTTTTGAGAAGTAATACGAGGTATCGACTCCCTATTATGGCAAAGTGCCATGAGTCCGAAATGGATTCCATGTATAACAACTATTTTGGATACTAGTTGTTGTACCACAAGGCATTGTGCCTATTGGTACATTAACGTCTTCAAGGAAGACATACATGGAAGACAACATACCAACGTACAAAGCTGGGCTTTTGACGAAAAGGTATCGTTATCAACATTGTGTTAATAACGATTCAACCTTTTACCTGTTGCCATGGTAAATCCATTTTGAAGATGCTTGTTGATAACTGTATATTTCATTTATGAAATGTGTCAGTTACAAATCAAAATCGCTTTCCTGAAAAGGAAACCTTTTGGAGGATGTTTACAACATCCTGACGATTTTGTATAACCGACAAACAAGGTTTGCGGGTTATTCGATCCATGTTTAGATTAATGCAAGCATAAGGTTCTTGGAACTGACGTTTTGAAATAATCATAATGGTTTATGATTTGAATCAAAACGAAATAATTCTTGTGTATATAAGGAGGTTAGTGGGAGGGCGCACTGACAGTTAAATTCCTATATAGCAATTGATGAAAGCTTGGCTTTCAATAGAAATTCTCCGTAGAATTCTGGGGAGTAACAACCTTTATTCAAGGAATAAAGATCTACTGGGATAGATTTGGAGTTGTTAACACTCTCTGGGAAATTGTACATTTAAAATGTACTTGTATTGGTGTCTCATACGCTTCGAGCATATGGAGTCACGATCAGGTCAATCCAAGTGATAGTCACTGGATTGAAGTTAAGAACATCTGTTAGTATCTCAGAGAACTAAGATGCTGTCTTAAACTATGGAGAAGGAGAACTTGAAGTGACTGGGATCACTGCTGCAAGTTTCCAAACAATTAAATACTACGGTACTATAAAAGTTTGAACACTGGGACAGTGAGCTGGAAATATTCCGAGCAAGATAACTGTTGCCGAATAAACAACAAATGCGGATTATTGCTGCCAGCTGAGGCAGCAAAAGAAGCCATTTGGATCAAAATAAATCTAATTAGATTAGATATAGTTCTGTTAGCAGCTGAGCTAGGCGTCAGCACAGGCTAAAGAATTGAAGGTCTCATCGACGATCCAGATATATACTTCTATATCATCTGATTCGTTCGGATCACACATCGTGGCGATGTGATGATCGTATAAATCACGTCAGAACGATTATCAAACAAATCCGCTGACGAAAACCTTTCCTCAGCAATTTGAGCGAACCGTACATAGTTCGGGTGTGGGACACTTGAGTGACTGGCTATGTGCCAAGTGGGAGATTGTTGGACAAATGACCCATAGCGTCACTATTTGCACAGATCATTGTGTTGTTATAGCAAATTAACTATGTGACAAGGAAATTGCACTCTCATCATTGGTGATTAGATCACCATAGATATATAAATGAAGAGAGGTCCCTATGATTAGTTCCTGGATTGAGAATGATATGAGACAGTATCAATCCCCGAAGGTTTAATCATTAAATATCTCTAGCCGGAGTATTATCGAGACTGGACATCGATAATGCGGAATAGGCTAGTATTGCACTTGTGTGCGTTGTGAGGGCACAACGGCATAGTTCTCATATATATAAGTATCAGATACTTATGCAAGTGCGATAGGAGGTCGTGTTTCACCGATAGTACGGGAAACAGCTTCGCTCTGGATAGACCCCTCGGAATCCCATTGGTATTATGACTATGTGTCTATGGGAGGCCGAAATCAAGGTAGGTGTGTATAGTCTTAACCTGAGACTTACATCGCTAATACTTACGATAATCGATAGACTTTGGTCTTGGTGGTACATGGCTTTAACCGGTTCTGCGTACACCACTTCTGGGTTTATCAGAGAGTCATAGTGTATTGGGTGTGATGTCAAGACGGAAGTATCTTTTCAGTCATAGTGGAGATGATGTCACGCAGGATACGGTACTAGTGCTCTTGAGTGATGCGCATCCATCAGGATATTGTGACCAGGTCATGAATATCCGATTATAGAGACTATGTTACCAGACATCCGATATGTGTTTTCGGACGGGGCAGACACTTATCCAGCCCCAGCCCTAGCACGTGACTATCCATCGATACTGGACCGATATACACAATACAATGGTATACTACGCTTGATACAGATCTTAATATTCTTAAATGGATATGTCCGGAGAATTGGGTAGACTTGGTGCTTTGCTAGGAGTCGACCTTGTCTCGTAAATCGGTAGAACGTAGTACTTGGTACGTACGTGATTCGGATACACCGACGACCGTATTTACTGCCAACATTATCCGGGGATCTCATGGGTCGCTTCCCGATAATCCACCGATGACGCATAACTCGCACTCTTAAATAATCTGGGATTATATAGAAGAAAGAGAAAATTAATCTAGGATTAATTATGGAGATATTTTATATCAAGGATAAAATATCGTCTAGAGAGAGATAAAGATTAATTTGGAATTAATCGGTAAATTAATATATTCGATATACTAAATGAAATTAGATTTCGACGCAGAATTAAAATTAGATTTTAATTCGGGCGAACGAATTAATTTAGAATTAATTCGTTAGCGACGTGAATAGTGAATTCGCTAGGCGTAATCATTTAATTACGACGCGACGGAAAATCGTTAATTGGAATTAACGAACCCGAGCCCGAATGTGATTGCGAGCGCATTCGTATTTCGAATTCGAGTGCGGCAACGCAAGTCGCATCAAGCGTCAAATCATTAGTCGCATCAAGCGTCAAATCACTTGTCACTTTGAGTGATGTGATATGACAAGTTGTCACTTTTTAATAAAGTGATGTTGATGTGAATAGTGATAGACAAGATGTTGTATTGATGGCTTTTATTGTTTGACTTTTTAAAAAGCAAATTCAAGTGAAATTCATTTGAAATTCACTAAAGTGTATAAGTTACACTTAAAATGCAAATGCAAATCACTTTTTACACACACTTTCATCTCTCCATTTCTCTCTCAATAGCTCACGCCCAAAACTGCATAAGTGGACTGGTTTTGAACCAAAATGGCGTGAACAAGGGAAGCAAGAGTTGGGGTTTTCATGGTGAAAATCCAAGTGCTAGCACACTTACGAGACTTGCGAAGGTGGTAGGGAGGTTCACCCATGAGGCGGGACCCATTCGACGAAGTTTGGAGCTTCGAAATGAGACCCGAAACTTCCCAAACCAGTGAAGTGAACTGTTGTAGTGGCGCCACCAAAACAGTGAGCTTTGTGGCTTCAATCGTCTTCAAATCGACTAAACCGACCGATGTAAGTATATCCGCTACCTCCGTTGATGTATTCACACACATGATTCATTGCTTGTTTGATCTTGGGACCTAGATAATAACCAACGCATACGTCATCGGTGAATCTTTGGGAAGCGACGCATGAGATCCCCAGATATATTAGCAGTAAATTCGGTCATCGGACTATCCGAAAACGTAAGTACCTCGTACTACGTTTATACCGATTTATAAGACAAGGTTGGCTTCTAGCAATGCGCCATGCCTACCCAATTCTCCAAAAATATCCTTACAGGAATAAGGATCTATATCAGGCGTAGTATACGTCGTATTGCGTATTTCGATCCAGTATCGGATGATCACATGCAAGGCCTGGGGTTGGTACAGTGTCTGCCCCGTATGAAGCATATATCGGATTACGAGCAACTAGTCTCTTTAATATCGGATAATCATGACCAAGTCATATTATCCCGACGGTTGCAACCTTTTTAGAGAACCAGTTCTGTATCTCTGCGCGATCATCAACTCCATATCACTGGAGTGACACTTCCGTCTTGACATCACACCCAACACACTACGATTCTTGATATACCCAGAAGAGGCGTACATAGAAACCGGTTAAAGCCCTCGACGACCAAAACCAAAGTATATTGATTGTCGCAAGCATTAGCGGTGCAAGTCTCAGGTTAAGACCAAATACACCTACCCTGATTTCGGACTTCCATAGACACATAGTCATACTACCAATGGAATTCCGAGGGGGTCTTATCCAGAGCGAAGTTGTTTCCCGTACCATCGGTAAAACACAACCTCCTATTACACTTGCATGAGTATCATATACCCAAATATATGAGAACTATGCCGTTATGCCCCCACAACGCGCACAAGTGTAATACTAGTCTTTTACGTTTTTATCGATGTCCAATCTTGATAATACTCTGACTAGGGGTATTTAATGATTTATCCTTCATGGATTGATACTGTCTCATATCATTCTCAATCCAGGAACAAATCATAAGGACCTCATATCATTTATATATCTAGGTGATCTAATCACAAATGATAAAAGTGCAATCTCCTTTGTCACATAGTTAATTTGTACAACAACACCATGATCTGTACAAATAGTGACGCTATGGGTCATAATTATCCAACAATCTCCCACTTAGCCTATAGCCAGTCACTCGAGTGTCTAACACCCGAACTATATACGGTTGGCTCAAACTGCTGATGAAAGACTTTTGTCAGTGGATTTGCATGATTATCATCTTATGCGATTTATTCGATCATCACATCGCCACGATGTATGATCCGAACGAATCAGATGAATATCAAGTATGTATCTGGATCGTTGATGAGACCATTAATTCTTTAGCCTGTGCTGACGCCTAGCTCAGCTGCTAACAGAATTATATATCTAATCTAATTAGATTTGTTATCGACCCAAATGGCTTCTATTGCTGCCTCAGCTGCAGTAATAACCCGCATTTGTTGTTTATACAGTAACAGTATCTTGTTTGGAAGATTTACAGCTCACTGTTCCGTTATTCAAACTGTATAGTACCGTTTTACGACTTATAGTCGTTTAATCGGTTTAGGAAACTTTCTACAGTGATCCCAGTCACTTCAAGTTCTCATTCTCCATAGTTTAAGACAACATCATTAGTTCTCTAAGATACTAACGGATGTTCTTAACATCAATCCAGTGACTATCACTTGGATTGGTCTGTTTGTGAATCTATATGCTCAAAGTGTATGAGACACCAGGTCGCGTACATTTTTCAATGTACGAGTTCTCGGAAAGTATTAAAAACTTTAAATCTATCCCAATAGATCTTTATTTCTAGAATAAAGGTGTTCTTCCAAGAATTCCACGGAGAATTTTCTCGAAACCCAAGCTTTCGCCGATTATAATATGGGAATATCATTTCCAAGAAATGACATATTATCATTATTTATAGGACAGCCACTGTCAGTGCGCTCCCACTAACCCTCTTATATACACAAGAATCATTTCTGTTTTGAATTAAATCATAAATCATCATGATTACATCAAAACGGTAATGCCAAGAACCTAATGCTTGCTTCAATCCAAACATGGATCGAATAACCTGCAAACCTTGTTTGCTTGTTATAGTACGACAAAACCGAGATGATGTTGTATTCATCCCCCAAAAGGTTTCCTTTTCAGGAAAGTGATTTTCCTGTTCAGCTGACATATTTCATAAATGAAACATGCAGCGTTAGCAAGCATTATCCAAATGGATTTACCGTGGCAACAGGTAAAAGGTTGAATCCAAATCAACACAATGTTGATAACGATACCTTTCGGCTAAAAGCCTAGCTTTATACGTTGGTATGTTGCCTTCCATGTATGTCTTCCTTGAAGACTCATAATACCAATAGGCATAATGCCTTGCGATACAACAACTAATTTCCAAACTTGATGATATACATGGAATTCATTTCGGATTCATGACACTTTGTCATAATAGGGAGTCGATACCTTGTATCACTTCCTCATACGTAGTCAGTTCGTATACCTCAATAAGATAGACATCTTTATCAGGTGAGATCATAAACCCATACCCCAGGTTATTTTCTGACTCTCTCCGACTCACGCGGTTCTTGTGTATTCGAAGATTAATGGTATAGTTTCATCCTTGATGAACTATTTATGTTCCATTAGGATTCAGTGCCTTAAATAGTATTACTCTGATTTTCATCGAGTTTTACTATCCTCACACTTACCACTGCATATCGGTATTCCTCTTAGGAAAATCGTATGGCGAGCAATAATCTAATTGTTCTCTTGTGAGTTGTATAAGTACTATACTTTGGTTTCCCTAGGATAACCTACAATTGGCACTTATCCAATTTGGGTTCTAGTTTGGTATCATCCAAACATATGCCTAGCATTCCCAAATTATCAGGATTGAGAAACCCGGTTTCTTTCCTGTTCATATCTAATATGAAATCTGTCAAACAGATTTTTATGGAACCTTATTCTAAATAAGTTTTGCACTGTTTATGCTTATCCGTTGAAGGAAATGGTAGCTCTGAGTGACTCATGATTAACCTTATCATGTCCAACAAAATTCGGTTACTCTGTTCGGACACACCGTCACTTTGACGTGTTCCGGGAGGATTCCTCTTTGAAAGAATACTATACTCTTTCAAGTATATTAGAAACTTATTGTTTAAGTATTTTCCATTACGGTCTTACAGTGACGGTTTAATACTCTAGCCGATCTATTTGTCTGTATATTTCGTGTCGAAACTTTAAAAGTTTCTGATTTGTGTTTCAATAGAAACACATAACCACAATGTGATGCCACATCCGTAAAGGTCACGAAATATTCATATCCACCTCCACCTCTAGCTAGAGACATGGGCCCACTTGTTTCACTATGAACTAGGGCTAACAGATTGGTGGCATTTGCACTTTTACCAAGTAAAGGTGTTTTAGGCACTTTGCCCAATAAACTAGATTCATTGACTTTATTTGAATAGAATCAAATACGTCATAGTATCCACTCTTCAAAAGTGCGGATATACGAGTCTTGTTTAATTGTGTCTCAGACAGCAATGCCACAATTAGTTTCTTCTGATCAAATCAGTTTGAGCTATTTGTTTGTCATGTTATATGTTTGAGATATTTTATATTCAAAATATAAATTCTGTTATTCACATCTAATGTGTATATCTCAATATCATCTTTATAAAATAAAACACTTTAGTGTTCTAGAATATAAAGGTTCACCCACAACGAATTAAACACTGATATAGAAATAATATTTATAGTCAAACTAGTTACATTATAACATTTCCCTAATTTAAGTACACACCCCAAGGTAGTTCCTAAAATTAGGTTTCTTCGGTTAAAACAGCGACTTTCGTCCCGTTTCCAATTCGCAGATTAATCTCAATTGATGTCAGTATCTTGTTCAAAACAGATTCTGAACATCAATACATATATTTTATGTATTACAGTAAGTATTTAAAATCCAATTTTAATACTAGTAGTAACATAAATGTTGACAAACATATTTGAAGTCAGAGCCTTGCCCTTCTTCAATTCCTTCATGTTTGCTTTGTCAAAACGGCAGTCACGCTTCCGCGATCCTGTTTGCCACATTTAGGCAGACATTTTGGGATATGTCCTTTATCTTCCTAGAAGATTATAATGATTTTGCCTTTGCCCTTTTCCACATTCCAGAAGCCTTTGGCCAAGCCCAGGTTTTTAGAATATCGAGGTAAGGTGCGCCTTGCTCTACTTGCCTAATTGCAAAGTTTGACTTTATCTCCTTGAGAATAGTCATTAACTCTCCAAGAGTTATTCATTGCAATTTAGTACTTCTAAAATCTAAGTATAGATTTATGAAGATCCTTCAATTTCATTATCATCCTTTAAGGATCTAACCCTTAGTTCTGACAAAGAAATTAAGGAGTCTACTGCGACAAGCTTAATGGATTAAGCACTAAAGTTATCATACATGATCTTCCAAAGATCATGCTCTACTATTTGCTTAACTCCGGGCTTAGGCCTAATAGTTATTTTATCAAATAAAGTAACTTATTAGTTTCCAGGACCATCCTGAAATTTTCCCCAATTTGAAAATTAAACCATTTAAATACATTTTCCCTAGGATTATGTTTTAAATGTCAATATTTCAATTTTATCTTGATTTTAATAGTCCAACTATTTAATCAACGATTTTCGGTACTATTTATTATAATGATTACTATAGTCCAACTATTTAATCAACTATAATTAATTAAATCAAATATATTGATTACTATAATCCAATTATATAACCAACTAAAATGAATAGTTTGAATATAGTCCAACTATTTATTAAAACAACAATTTAAATATTAGTCCAACTAACATTTAATTTATATGACGAATGATATTTATGAGCGCGTATGGCAAGTAATTAAACGAATATTGCAAATTTAATTCTTGCCTCCCACTATTTTTCGGTCCTCTAACCCTCTGTCGAGTACTCGGGAAACCGTGTTTCCTAGCGGGCTAGGATCCCGTTAAATATCACAATCTTGACTTTGGCCAACAAATTGTATGATAATTAACTAGGTAGATCTCTAAGATCAATTGGATCCAATCCAATTCCTAGATCCAGTAGGGGGACATCCAAGTCCGAAACATATATATCTTATATATGCCAATACATCCAATGTATTGCCTAACCTTTTTCCTCTGAATCAACTAAGCCTTGGCTTTGGCACAACAAACTTAGTGATCCCAGTTAAGCGCGACCCATTGACCATGGAAAGCTTCGTAATCAATGTCGATGGACAAGAAGTGGTCTTGACTTTGGCCAACAAACCACAACTTGGACAAGACACCAATATGGAACAAAGCTCTCGTGATTCAAACACATCCTCGACGGACAAAGGCCTTGACTTTGGCCAACAAGCCAATGCCAGTCTTGGATCTTGAGTGAGAATCACTCAATGGAAGGAAAAACGCTTAATATTTGTGAGGGTTTTTCGCGTGCAAATTGGCAACCAATTTATTATCTTTGTTAAGGTCTCATCATCATACACCCTTAAACATGCATTCTAAATACATAATAAAGCGCATATCATAAAAATAATAATAATGATATGCGGATGGATACTTTACACAATGATCCTAGATCAAATCTCTCTCTTTCTCTCTCCCGCTAGCACATATATTTACTTCTACCCGTTACACTACACTTCTAAAGAAACCCCTCATTTACATTGAGGGGAATAGGTGAGAAGAGAATACAAAGAATAAGGAGGTGATAAGGCTGGACACGCAGGTCCAATTAATAATTCCAAATTTATTACAACAATTTCTAAAATTGTCCCCCCCCATCTAATATCCATCTGATATACATTATTCATGCATCGCAACCATGTATTCACACAAGCATGTTATCAATCAATCTAATCAAAAATTAATCTGATAATTAGTGATCATCCAATGTTCAAACAACGATTTGATTTTGCTCGAGTCAAACTCGTTTTGCGAATAAGTACTCAAAGTACGAATTCTTGAATTAAATTAAACTACAAATTAAATCCAATTTAATATGTATTTAATTTTAATCGCTATTTAATTCCAAATTAAATATTACACTTTATTTAACGAACCTTTACGACTTAAATTCCAAATTTAATCGCTACGGGTCTCAAAGCCCGATTAACGTCCAACGTCAATTTAATTAAGTCCAATGGGCTTTTAATTAATTTCTTAAGGCGTGGACTTTTGGTCAACTCGGGTCAAACCCAATAACCAAAGTCCAATCCGGGAGTTACCCCATAAGCCCAGAAATCAATTTAGGCCCATTAGGCCCAATTAAACTTTAAAGGTCCATTAGTCGCATTTGGGCTTTATGGATGCGGTTTTGGGCCCAATTGGATCCAACCAATTTTGCCTAAACCCAACTTAGTACAACTAAGCCCAATAAGCCCAATAACAACACTTAAGCCCAATTTCACAAAAAAGGCCCAAATAATTAAATTACCAAATTCCAAATTCCCAATTAATTACCTAAAGTGTATACACAATTAATTACCCAATTAACATTTCTAAAACATAATTAGCCTAATTAATCATGCTTTTTATTAACATCAAATAGTCCAACACAATTTAACAAAAAATCAAACCCAAATCACATGCTATAACTCTCGGCTTTGGGGTTTTTTATGCCAAATTCAAATCCAATCCAATTGAATCAAATCAACATTAAATCAATTTTCCCAATCGATTTCCAACTCATCCAATGAATCAAAAAAAAAAAAAAAACCAAGATAATTAGGGCATTGTATTATTCGGCCAAGCCTTAAAAAATTGGGAAAAATTGTTCCAAACATATTTCAACAAATTGATCCAATCAATCCTTATTAAAACACATTTAAACATATTCATTCATCCAATTTCATAAATCATGCTCAAACACATTTTTACCCAAATTTTAAGCCCTAAAATATTTTCATGCATAACCTTGCTCTTGATACCGCTGTTGGATTTTGCTAAGGTCCCAAGGATCAATAAACAAGCATGAAACACATGTGAATATATACAAGGGAGTTGTGGAATACTCACATCGATCGGTTGAGCGACGCGGGAGGCAACAAAAACGAATTCTCTACTCACTGGACTGCTCAGGGCAGTGGCTGCCTTCTATGCTTCATTTTCGGCCATTGTTGCTCAAGAATCCAAGCTCCAAGCTTCGTCAAACGATTCCTGGCTCATGGGTGGACTTCCCTATCACCTTCGCATGTCTCTCGGAGTGCTAGCTCTCTTGATTTTTTCCACAAAAACCAAACACTTGCTTCCCATCTTCTCGGCATTTCCCAGAAAAAACAGTGAAGAAATTAGCCCTCCATGGGCGTGAATGAGAGAGAGGGAGAGAAGAAGAGAGAGTTGTGTAATGAATTAAATTGATTTCTAAAATCAATTTACCATATATCAAAAATTTTATTTTCAAAAAATCAAGTCATTAATGGCTTGCCAACTACCAACATCAACTCACATCAACTTCCATCAATCAATGAATAGTGACTGGCGTCAATCACTCAAAGTGAAAGACATCTATCACTTGATTGACGAATGATGTGACGCTAGATGCGACTAGCGATTTGACGCTTGATTTGACTTGCGTGCCGCACTCGAATTCGAATGTGAATGCGCTCGCAAACAATCTCGGGCTCGGGTTCGCTAATTCCAAATTAACAATTTTCCGTTGCGACGTAATTAATCTAATTTAATTAAATAATCATGCCTAGCATAATTACTATTCACATTGCTAACGAATTAATTCTAAATAACTCGTTCGCCCGAATTAAAATCTAATTTTAATTTCGCGTCGAAATCCAATTTCGTTTAATATATCGAATATATTAATTAATCGATTAATTCCAAATTAAGTTATCTCTCTTTAAATGATATTTTATCCCAGATAAAATATCTCCGTAATTAATCCCAGATTAATTTTCTCTCTCATTTAATTAATCCCAGATTAATAAAGGTGCGAGTCATACGTCATCGGTGAATCTTCAGGAAGCGACCTATGAGATCCCCGGATATGTTGGTAGTAATTCGGTCGTCGGACTATCCGAACACGTAAGTACCTCATACTACGTTTATACCGATTTACAAGACAGGTTGGCTTCTAGCCAAGCGCCATGCCTACCCAATTCTTCAGAAATATCCTTACAGGAATAAGGATATATATCAGGCGTAGTATACGTGGTATTGCGTATTTCGATCCAGTATCGGATGATCACATGCAAGGCCTGGGGCTGGTACAGTGTCTGCCCCGTACGAAGCATATTTCAGATTACGAGCAACTAGTCTCTTTAATATCGGATAATCATGACCAAGTCATATTATCCCGACGGTTGCAACCTTTTTAGAGAACCAGTTCTGTATCTCTGCGCGATCATCAACTCCATATCACTGGAGTGACACTTCCGTCTTGACATCACACCCAACACACTACGATTCTCGATATACCCAGAAGAGGCGTACATAAAACCGGTTAAAGCCCTGGACGACAAAAACCAAAGTATATTAATTATCGCAAGCATTAGCGGTGCAAGTCTCAGGTTAAGACCAAATACACCTACCCTGATTTCGGACTTCCATAGACACATAGTCATACTACCAATGGAATTCCGAGGGGGTCTTATCCAGAGTGAAGCTGTTTCCCGTACCATCGGTAAAACACAACCTCCTATTACACTTGCATGAGTATCCTATACCCAAATATATGAGAACTATGTCGTTATGCCCTCACAACGCGCACAAGTGTAATACTAGTCTTTTACGTATTTATCGATATCCAATCTCGATAATACTCTGACTAGGGATATTTAATGATTTATCCTTTATGGATTGATACTGTCTCATATCATTCTCAATCCAGGAACAAATCATAAAGACCTCATATCATTTATATATCTAGGTGATCTAATCACAAATGATAAGAGTGCAATCTCCTTTGTCCATAGTTAATTTGTACAACAACAACACCATGATCTGTATAAATGGTGACGCTATGGGTCATAATTGTCCAACATTCTGGTCTTAACTTCATATTTTCATACTAAATTTGCTCAACATTCTTCCCATACTTCCACACAAGCAAATAACCTCAATAAGTATCCAAAATATTCTCAATATCATTCTCAATATCAAATCATCTCCAATCTATAACCTTTATTTAATTTTATACCCAAAATTTAACAAGTTGGGGGTTTCCCACAATCACCATTTTCTTAACACCAAAACCATATAAACATCAATAACCATAACTCAACAATATCCATTAACCAATAAATCATGAAAACATCAACATCTAAAACTTGGGTTAAAGTTTCCTTATTTTTTCTCACTTCTCATCCTTCACCACTTAAGTCCTCTTGGCTTGGTTTTAATTTCTTCTAGTTTATGGTGATTTGATATGCAATTTTTCTTCTTTAATCTTGGTGAGGGACCAACCTTCATTCACTCTCATTTTCTTCTTCTTCTTATTCTTCTTCTTTTCCCCTCTCACTCTCTTCACGTTTTTCATCTCTTTCTCAAATATTTTTAATGCATGTTCCTTATTTATATTTGGAATTATTTGGTTAATTTTTTAAAATGATTTCATGAGAGAAATCAGAAAATTTGAGAGAGTTTGAGAATACTCTAGATTCACCTCGGGTACTGTTCATCCATATTTTTTTATCTACAAGTTTTACTCAATTCTGGTTCGAATTTGGAAACATATTCAACACGGAAGTTGTAGGTCTTGATCTTAGATTCTCGACGATATAAAGTTCATAAAAATTAGAGATCATATGAAGACGTTATTACCTAAATACCATGGGCTATCCGGAGAGGAACATCGTACAATTTTGTATTGGGATTTCGATGAATTTACTGATTGTCCCCAAATCATCTCATCAGTGTATATATATGTCCGTACATAATTTACATTATCTATCATATGCCCCATAATATAGCAGTAGTCAAGATCGCCGGACGTTACATGTATTTTTTCTTTTGTAAGAAATTTTTTAAATAATATTAGTATACCAATGCATTGTATTTATAGAAAATAAAAATTCATCAGGAAAAGAGTCATTGATAGGAGTTGTATCAATTGACGACTCATTTGTGAGTCTCGATAAATGATCTGCAACCACATTCTCTACTCATTTCTTGTCCTTGATTGTTAGATCGAATTCTTTAAGCAACAAAATCTATTATAGTAACTTGGCTTTGCATCCTGTTTAGACACCAATTATCTAATAGTAGCATGATCAGAATAAACAATGGTTGAAAAACTAATAAAATATGATCGAAATTTATCCAATGCAAATATTACAGCAAATAGTACTTTTTCTATGGTAGTGTAATTCATTTATGGACTGTTTAAAGTCCTACTTGTGTAATATATTACATGCGGCTTACCTTCCTTTCTTTGTCCTAATACTGCGCCAACTGCATAATCACTGGCATCACACATTAGCTCAAAAGGCAAAGACCAATCAGGGAATTGCATGATAGGAGCATAAATCAAAAGACTGATAATCTTTTCGAATGATTTTGGCATTCTTCTGTCCATTACAATATTGCATCTTTTCATAGGAGATTACATAAGGTTTTGGATGTGGTACTAAAGTTTTTAATGAACCTCCTATAAAATCCTGCATGTCCTAAGAAAGAACGGATTTCCCTAACTGTTTTTGGTGATGGTAATTTAGAGATTACCTCTATTTTTACCTTGTCAACCTCAATACCTTTAGATGAAATACCGTGACCTAAAATAATTCCTGAATTAGTCATAAAATGGTATTTTTTTCGAGTTTAACACAAGTTCTTTTTCTTCTCATCTTTTAAAATATTTTCCAAATTATTCAAGCAATTGTCAAATGAATTCCCAAAAATAATTATATCATCCATAAAGTCCACAAAACAGTGTTCAACCATGTCACTAAATATGCTTACATGTATCGTTGGAATGTTGCTGGTGCATTACAAAGTCCAAAAGGTATTTTCCTAAATACAAATGTTCCAAAAGGACATGTGAATGTAGTCTTTTCTTGATCTTCTAAAGCAATGGGAATTTGATAATAACCTGAGTAACCATCAAGAAAACAATAGTATGGATGTCCTGCTACTCATTCCAAAATTTGGTCGAGAAATGGTAAAATAAAATGATATTTTCTAGTAGCGTCATTTAATTTTCTATAGTCAATGCACATACGCCAACTAGATGGGAATCGAGTTGGAATATTTTCTCCTTTATCATTTTTTACAACAGTTATTCCAGTCTTTTTAGGTACAATTTGTGTAAGACTTACCCACTTACTATCGAAGATAGGGTAAATAATGCCAACATTAATATGTTTAAGGACTTTTGTTTTTACCCTTCTTTCATGTGATGGTTTAATCTTCTTTGGGGTTGATGATATGTCCTAGCATTATCTTCTAAATGTATTCTATGTGTGCATATCAATGAATTAAGCCATTTATGTCTTTTAAAGTCCATCCAATTGTCAATTTATGTTCTTTCAACACATTTAACAACTTAACTTCTTGATTGTTTGTGAGGGAGACAAAAATTACCACATGGTAAGTTTGTTCATCTCCAAGAAATACATACTTCAATCCTTCTCGCAAAGTCTTTAATTTCAATTTGGGTGCTTCATCATGTTTTTCTTCTTCCAGTGTTCATAGTTCATCCAGATTCTGTTTTCTCCATTGTCTTCTAGTACCTGTGTAGAATCAAGTGAAATATCCTTAGGAATATCCAAATTTAATTAAGTACTTGATTCAAGAAAATTAGCAGTATAAATTTCTATGGGATCAAATAAACCCCCTGGAATATCCTCCTCTAAAATTGGTTCAATTAGTTATATGCTTTCGTTTTCGCAATCATCATCATATGTTTGTTTACACATGTTAAAACATTAACTCCAACATCATATTGTCAAAAGACAATTCATGATTCCATTCCTGCAATTAATTAATGGGTTAGCTATTGCTAAAAATGGGCGACCAAGTATTATAAAATTGGCTTATAACTGTCTGGTACAAGTTGTGTTTCCAAGATAATAAAATCCACAAGATATATAAATTTACCGACTTGTAAAACTAACACGTTTTCCATAATTCCTTTCAGTACCTTGACTAATCTATCAGCAAGTAAAAGAGTAGTTGAGGTTGGTTTTAACTCGCCAATATTAAGTTGTTGATAAATCGAAAATAGAAGCAAATTGACAATGGCTCCAAGATCAAGCAAAACATGTTCAATTTTTTGATTTCCAATAATACAAGAAATAGTTGGAAAACTGGGGTCCTTGTATTTTAACGCATTATTGGTTGCGAGAATGAAACTTACATGTTTAGCTAGAAAATGTATCTTTCTTACCTGATGTTTCCTTTTAACGGTGCACAAGTCTTTCATAAATTTGGTGTAAGATGGTATCTATTGTATGTCATCTAACAAAAGAATATTGACCTTTACCTGTTTGAATATTTCATATATCTCTAGCGAATGGTTCAATTTCTTTGCTTTTAAAGCCTGTGAAAATGGAGGTGCATGAGAGAAATTGTTATCATCAACGACGGGTAATGGTTCATCAACCCCTTCCTTACCCTCTGAATCTGATTTATTTTCACTTTCGCGAGGTTCAAGAATAGGTCTGTGGATGACCTTACCACTACGAAGAGTAATAACAGATTTGACACGGTCTATATGTTGACTTCCAGACTACCATTGTGAGGGTTTTGATGACTTTTGGGATTTGTCTGTGGTTGTGGAGTAAACTTTTTTTTCTCATTAATGGTCAATGCAGATGTGATTTTGGAAAATTATATTTCAGATCAATCAATGTTTGCACATTTTGGTTATTGATGGCTTCTTGTTTCTCAATGAATGCATACAAGAATGAATCCTCAAGGGTTTTTCTATACGGTGGGACATATAGTGCATAATTCTAGGAATTTTGAAAATTTTGGTGTACTGAGGAGGTTGTTGTGATGGTTGTGCTTGGTTATCATTCCTCCAATTGAGGTTTGGATGGTTTCTCCAACCAGAATTGTAGGTTTTGGAGTAGGGGTTTGGATTTGGTCTATAAAAGTGTTTATGGAACTGACTTGGTCATGAAAACATTCTTACGGGGCTGGCAAGGTTGGGCAAACTTTTGTGACATGTTCATTTGAATTGCAGATTTGACACGTGACTTGAACTGACTTGACATGATCACTCTTCCTCATTTCTAATGCCTCAACCTTTTAAGCTAGAGATGCATACTTAGCAGAAAGGTCATGGTTTTCCATAAGGTTAAACATACCTCTACCAGATGGCCATGGTTTTACATACACTCATAAATGCCAACTTTGTCCCATTGTTGTGCATTCTCTACTATGTGTTCTAAGTAATCTACTGCATCTTCGAGATTTTTTGTCCCTAAACTTACCATTACACATCATTTCCACTACTTGTCTACCTTGGGGTGTTAAACTCTCGTAGAAGTAGGCAACCGGTCTCCATGTTTCAAAACCATGATATGGACAAACATTCAACATCTTTTTAAATCTCTCCCATTATTGGTAAAGAGTTTTCCCCCGATTCTTGTGTAAAAGTTTTGATTCTCCTCTTAAAGGAGTTTGTCCTGTGAGGGGGAAAGAATTTTTCAGAAACTGTTCTTGCAAATTATTCCATGTTCAGATGGATCCTGACCTAAGGTTCTGCAGTCAAATTTTAGCTTTATCCTTTAAAGAAAATGGAAAAAACTGTAATCGAATTATATTCATGCTGTAATTTTGGTCTGTGCATGTGTTACATACCTCTTCAAATTCCCTTAAGTGCTGACAAGGATTTTTTTATTCTAGACCATGGAATGTGGGTAAACGTTGGATGACACCTGGCTAAAAATTGAAACGTGTTGCATCTGGGGGAAAGCAATGCAAGTTGGGGATCTTGTCCTAGTGGAATTTATGAATTGTCTGAGTGTCCTATGATGATTAAGATCGCCATATTGTGACTCGTTTTCTTCCTAATCAACTGGGTTTTCAACTCGGGCAGATGGATTTTCATTTTGATTCTCGATCATTTTGACTGATGATGATAATGATGAAGACTCTTTATTTAATCTACCGCTATATGATCGAGACCAATGTTTCATGCAACCTAAATACAAACTATATACTAAAATTTAAAAAGCAAATACAAATACAATACTTACAAAAAGAAAATAATAAAAAAGAGGGAAAATAAAAATAAAAATAAAATTGACAAAATAAATAAAAATAAAGAAAATACAAATGTAGTGATTCAGATCTAAAAATTTCATTTGTTTCTTGTCAATTCAGATCTCAATTGAATTTCTCGTTCAACTGTCTCAATCTCGAATTAGGTCTCATAAAAATTATGGAAGAATCTCAAGATGGGGATAGTTCAATAAATTCTTTAGCAAAATGCAAGCTCCATTTTAATTGATTTTTGTGTCTCCTATAACTTTGAAGAATTAGGAACAAGGTCTGTCTGTATGTGGGATTTCTGGGTTCAGGATTCATTTAGGATCAATCAGGACATTTTGGATTGACACAAATGCAAAGATGAAAGAAAATGAGATGCAGAAAAAATATAAAAATTTAAAAGTATAAAAATAAATAAATAAATAAAACGAAAGAAAAGAAAGAAAAAATATACAAGGATTATTCTATCTAATAAATTTATTCCCCGGCAACGGCACCAAAAACTTGACACACTTAAAAAACGGTTCTTTTACCCCCAAGTATAAGAATGTCGAAGTAATAAAATAATCCGATAAGACCGAGGTCGATCCACAATGAATAGAATTAGTAAAATAAAATAATAATTTTAGTGAAAAATAAAAAGGTTGGATTGTTTGATATGATTGGAAATTTTAATTTAAACTGCAATAATAAAATAAAATACTGGGGTTAAGGGATCCACTTTTATTATTTCAAACTTAGAAATCTCACTTTTTATAATATCTAAATTGTCATTATTACCCAATTAATTTATTTTAGGAATTAATTATGCCAAAACAACTAAAACCAGCTATAAAACAGTGATAACTTTTGTCTATATAACAAGTTCAGTTAGGTACTCTATTATCCCAAATAAATATTAATCATTAAATTAAATATTAATCATTAAATTATAATTTATATATTATAATATAATTGAGATTAATATAAATTTTCATATTAAAAGCTTCACCATTTTCCCAACGAAAAGAAATTGGCTACTCATAATTTGAATAAAAACAAGCATAATTTTATTACAGAAAAAATTATAAGAAAAATCTTACAAAAATAAAACACACAAGAGTTGTAGGTCTTGATCTTAGCTTTCCGACGATATAAATTTCATAAAAATCAGAGATCGTACGAAGAAGTTATGGCCCAAATACCATGGGTTATCCACAGTGGAACATCATACAATTTCGTATCGAGATTTCGAGGAATTTACTGATTGTCCCCAAATTCATCTCATGAGTGTATATATATGTCCGTACATAATTTACATTATGTATCATATGCCCCACAATATAACAGTAGTCAAGATCGCCGGACGTTACATGTATTTTTCCTTTTGCAAGAAAATTGATAATATTAGCATACCAAGGCATTGTATTTATAGAAAATAAAAATTCATCAGGAAAAGAGTCATTGATAGGAGTTGTATCAATTGATGACTCATTTGTGAGTCTCGATAAAAGATCTGCAACCACATTATCAACTTTTTTCTTGTCCTTGATTGTTAGATTGAATTCTTGAAGCAACAAAATCTATTATAGTAACTTGGCTTTGCATCCTGTTTAGACATCAAATATCTAATAGCGGCATGATCAGAATAAACAAAGGTTGAAAAAAAAATTAAATATGATCGATATTTATCCAATGCAGATATTACATTAAGTAGTTCTTTTTCTATGGTAGTGTAATTCATTTGTATACTGTTTAAAGTTCTACTCGTGTAATATATTACATGCGGCTTACCTTCATTTCTCTGTCGTAATACTGCGCCAACTGCATAATCATTGGCATCACACATTAGCTCAAAAGGCAAAGACCAATCAGGGGATTGCATGATAGGAGCAGAAGTAAAAAAACTGATAATCTTTTCGAATGATTTTGACATTCTTCTCTCCATTAAAATATTGCATCTTTTCATAAGAGATTACATAAGGGTCTGGATGTGGTACTAAAGTTTTTAATGAACCTCCTATAAAATCATGCATGATAAAGAAAGAACGCATTTCTCTGACTGTTTTTGGTGATGGCAATTTAGAGATTACCTCTATTTTTACCTTGTCAACCTCAATATCTTTAGATGACACACCGTGACCTAAAATAATTCTTGAATTAGTCATAAAATGGTATTTTTTCGAGTTTAACACAAGTTCTTTTTCTTCACATCTTTTCAAATATTTTCCAAATTATTCAAGCAATTATCAAATAAATTCCCAAAAATAAATATATTGTAGGCACTGTATTTTTGCATATAAGTCCCGATGATGAGTCTCGTACAAAGGCACTACTCTTTAGGTTGTGGAAGTCGCGGGAAACGAATGTCGGAAGGGGAAATTCAGAATAAGTATGTCATCGGATTCAATTCACATGTTCACTACTTTCACGTTCGTGTTGCGTTCGTGAGCACTTTCGAACGTCAAGCAGATTGCGAGCGTTCATGTAGCGTTTGAATCGGCGTTCGAACGGTGTCGGTACTTCTGGCTTTGCTTCTAGCCTCACGTCCAAGCCTAATTAGCCCACCAAAACCCATCCAAAAAAATAATTAAAATATTTAAAATACATGTCACAAATTAAAATAAAATAATTAGATCAAATCCCTTACTAATATAATCAAATCCCTTCCTAATCTAATCAAATCCATTCCCTAATCAAACATCAATTAAGATATTCACACCTTAAATTAAACCCATCTTTTCCTTTCATAAACCAATCAAAACACTTCCCTTTTTTTTAGGATTCTCTTCTTTACCTAGAAACCCTAGCAAACCATTATAAAAAGAAGCCTAAACCAACTTTAGAACCCCTAGCACATTCTCACGAAAACAAAAAAGAAATAAACTTAGCACCCACGCCCAAGGCAAAGCAAGAAGTATAGAAATAATTCTCTATTCTCCTCCTCTCATCATCGAAACCAAAACCCCTAAACACCATCCACCAAAAATCACAACCCAAAACTGCACTGAAACCTGACCGAAAATCACCCCTAAAACTGCACTGCATCCATCGAAAATATACCCCCAAACAGCAGCCCTAACACCAAAAACAGTGACCAAAAAAATTGCACTTAAGAACAGTCTAAAAAACCAACCCTCTTTCACCTTAAAACCGTGAGGGACAGCAGCAAAAAAGAGGAAACGACAACTCAAAATAGCGAAGCAACGAACGAAAGTAGTGGACTAGTGAACCGGAGGAGTTGCAGAGCATCAATCCTTCCGACGGTCGTGTAACACACTTTCAAGAGACGACCTAAGAGGTTAGACCTGAGGGCACCCTTCTTATTTATTCTAATATTTTTTGTTGTTTATTAGAATTCCTTCGCATGAGAGTCGTTTGTTGATACATGTTGTGGTCTTTGAATGAATGGAATATGTATTCTCCCTTGCGGTATATCGGATGGAAACCCGGATATAAATTCCGTAGCCGAATCTGAATGGATGGTATTGCGATTTGCACTCGGGATACAATGACACGTACCACTTGAGAGATTCACCTGTTTCGTTTCATCAAACCTTGTGTTCGAGAATGATTTAGTCGTTAGTATGTTATTTATTTTTTTAAGCATGATTTAGTCATTAGTATGTTATTACTTTCTGCATGTTACTTATTATGCATGGTAATGTAATGCGCATGGGCAAATCAAGTCGGATTAAAGGTCCTCCATTTTTAGGGATGAAAAGCCAAAAGGCTACCTTTGTCACGACGTTTTACCGCGCCAGAAGAAGTATGTTTGATTGAATGTGAGATATGTTTAATCGGATATACGGAGTTCCATATTATTGTCTCATTCATTTGTATGCATTGTAATATAATACGCATGGGCTAACTAGGGTGGATTAAAGGTCCTCAATTCGAGGGAAATGCCTGAAGGCTACCTTTACCACGATGTTTTGCTGCGCCTTTTATTATGTCATCTACCCTTTGCATATCATCTCTTAATTTACGCATGCATTGCATTCTAGTGTGCATGGGCTAACTAGGTTGGATTAAAGGTCCTTTATTCGAGGGAAATGCTTGAAGGCTAACTTTACCACGATGTTTTGCCGCGCCGGACGAGGTACACTTGATTGAATGTGAAATATGTTCAATCGGGTATACAAGGTCCCATATTATGTATTTGGTCATTTGCATATGTGTTCATGTCGCCATAAATTCCATTTCTTTTATAATCTCGTTCGAACGCGTCTAAGAACGCAACTCAAACGCATGCTCTCGGCCCTCCCCCGTTCGAACGCGTTTACGAACGCTACTCAAACGCGCATATTTTCTGCTTTATCATGCATCAGGTCTTATCCCGTTCGAACGTGTCAAAGAACGTAACTCGAACGCATGCTCTCGGCCCTCCCCCGTTCGAACGTGTTTACGAACGCTACTCGAACGCACATATTTTCTGTTTTATCATGCATCAGGTCTTATACCGTTCGAACGCGTCCAAGAACGCAACTCGAACGCATGCTCTCGGCCCTCCCCCATTCGAACGCGTTTACGAACGCTACCCGAACGCATATATTTTCTACTTTATCATGCATCAGGTCTTATCCCGTTCGAACGCATCCAAGAACGCACCTCGAACGCATGCTCTCGGCCCTTCTCCGTTCGAACGCGTTATCAAATGCTCCACGAACGAGCTTTCACCTGTTACATCCCTTTTCATGCATGTTTGTTTCTTCCATCATATTCTCATACATGATTGCTTCCGTGATTGTTTCTTTTGCACTAGAAACCTAATTATGTCTCTCATATATTTATGTTTTACTTGTATTGCCATATTTATCGATTTAATGTGTTTATGAAATTATATGCCTGCCGTTATTCCAGTTTATTTTAATGCATGTAAACTTAGAAGTAGAATACTCTTGGAAACATATGTTGGGTAGATTCGATTAAATTATTGCACAAATCATTTCATTACAAGTGGTATAAGTAAGGGACCATTCTGAACCCAACGGTTTGAGGTCATCCCTTGCGAGGGGTGAGTGCGGTCTTAAATCATTTTCTCGGTTCACATCGGGTGTCGACTCCATGTTATTTCTCCAGTTTAGTCCCCCTGCAGGCTATTCCATACTCCCGACCGGGCCGTGAGCCTGGGACAGCGTCACCAATTTTTATGTCCTACAGTCTGGCAACTCCACTGGGGATAGAGAATTGACCCCGAAATAATGTCTTGTAGTGATTGTGATTTGTTCTTTAGTTAACTGTGTCTATCGTGGGTTGAAGGGGTTTAATCAAAGGTATTGTTAAGGCTAGGTGATGGTTTGGTGTCTTCCTTCATTAACTACCTTTCTATAAGGAAAAGCCTCGAAGGCACCTAGATAATCATTACCTGTAGCTCGTTGTGACAGAATAATTTGGAGGACTTATTGTTTATTCCTGTCACCAAGGTGATAAGAGCCTAAGAGGCTTGGGTTTCTAAGAGAGTTCGCTCTGCCCTCCCTTTGAGGAATCTTCAATAGGAAATCCATTTGAAAGTCAGTCACGCACCATAACTCGTTGGCACGTACCGTAAGGTATAAAAAGGGTGTGCTCACTTGGTCACTCGAACCATTGAGTGGGGAGACCTAGTTGTGGGCAATCCTTCGCTAGCGAGAGCCTTTTTCTACACTCCCGCAAACCCATACGTAGACCATAGTAGTACGACCGATAACAACTATTTCCTTGTGCTTGTATTTAAGACCATCCTCATTTGGATTCAGTTGGACTTCTTGTCAGAAATGCGAACCTGTTGGGCCATTTAAACTGGGATGAGTTCGTATCTTATGAAAAGTGGGCTAAAAGTTTCTAAAATGCCGATGGGTCACTTTGTAGAAATTGTTTCTTTATGCTTAAGCTTGGGACCATCATCATTTAGATTCAGTTGGACTTATTGTCAGAAATGCGAACTTGTTGGGCCATTTAAACTGGGATGAGTTCGTATCTTATGACAATTGGGCTAAAAGTTTCTAAAATGCCGATAGGCCATCATGTGTTTGGGCCCATTATCATTTGAAGTTGTTTAGCCATGTTATCGCAAAGTTGTAAACCTGTGGGGCCTTTTCAACTGGGACAAGTTTGCACATTGCAATAATGTGATTGAAGCTTTAAAATGACAAGAGGCCGACTTATATATTCCATGCATTGCACGAATACATGCTGACTGAGAATTTTAAAAGACACCATAGATTCTCGTTGGGTTAGAAGACAAGGAAGACTTATCAAAAGGCCGATAGGAAACATGAGTGAATCAGAGAATGATGTATCCCGTATGGATCAGTTAGAGACCAATCTCACCAAGGTTACCGAACAGTTGCAAGCCTTGACTACTCCTATGGCCAATATGGCTGTGCCCCGTGTTAGGGGAAACTCTGAGAATGAGAGGCGTGAAGACCCTCCGGCTAGATTGAATGATGATATTCCGGGTTTTGATGATGATTGGATGAATATGCTGTGGGGAAAATGGCAGGGTCTCAAACTGAACTGCAGAATTTCCGAGATCAGGTAGAGTCAGTTACCCGTAAGATAAGGGGCAAGCACGAAGACCTGTTAGATTATGAGGCAATGAAGTTTGAGGAACAGTTGCAAGCTTAGTTTAAAATTCTGGATATAGCCAAGTTAAATGGGAACGGAGACCCAATGGTCCATCTCCGACAATATGTTTCAGTTATGAGTTCAGTGGGTCTATCCAAGAGTCAGGTTCAGAAAATATTTGGGATGTCGCTCGAGGGGGCACCCGTGGTATGTTATCACAGCCTGGAAAGGAATATCAAGGAGGATTGGAGGGAATTGGTGGAGGCCTTCTTGAAACAGTATGTTACAGATCTGGAGATCGACTTGTCAATCCGGGACTTAGAAAATACCAAGCAGAAGCCAGAAGAAAGCTTCAAGGAATATGTGGATCGTTGGAGGAGCCAGCTTCTGAAAATGTAGACTCGGCCGTCGGAGAAAGATCAGATTAAGATGATTATTAAAGGCACCAAGCCCTCCATTTATGGCAAGCTGAGGAGAATGACCTCCATGATTACTAATTTTAGACAGCTAAGGGAAACAGTCATGGATATTGAAGAAGAAGAAGCGGAGAATAGAAAGTTTTATGGCATGAACAGAATGACTATCAGAAGGGCCATCAGGTGCCAAGCCTGTTTTTGCCGAGGTTGCTGCCATTAAGAACATATGTTTTTCCAACCTGGGTAGACCCTTATCCAAAGTTCTTGAGAAGTTGACAAGGCAGAGACTCCTAAAACCCTTGGAGCCTAAACCACTCCCTAATCCTCCCCCACCACACCTCAACATGAACCGTTACTGTCACATCCACCAACAAAACGACCAGGACACCGACAGATGTGCCCGCCTCAGACACGAAATCCAGGACCTAATAGACTCCCACAAAATACCTGACCCTGAGAAAGAACAGCCCAACACATATCGTAACCCCCTGCCTAACTACCACTTTGTCTCACCACCTACCTATATGATCAAATCTAGCATACCCGAAGACCTTGTCCTCCAAACCTTTGATCACCAAACCTTTTGCCTAGGGATTTGGGATTGCAACAGGGATTTGGAGGAAATGAAGAATTTTTGGGAGGAGTTTTCGAGCAGTGGTGAAAGGAGGTGAATGGGATGACCCGTAGTGGGCGTTTTTATAGTGATACTGCAGAAAAAGGCAAGTAAGTGTTAACGGAAGGCAGAGAATGTATGTATGAAAATATAGAGAATGCTGAGGGGGACGCAGTGCTGCGTCAGGTGAGGAAGACCTGAGCACAGGTGAGCATCTGGGAGTTGTTGTGTGCATCTCAGGAGCACAGACGGGCCATAGTTGAAGCCTTGAGCAAGATAGTAGTACCAGAGGATGCTAATCCTGCAATATTTGTAGGGTTAGTACATAAGGAAGCTTTGCAGATAATAACCTTTTCTTAAGAGGAACTCCCGGCTGAGGGCAGGAACCATAATATACCTTTATTCATCAAAGCTGAAGTGAGGGGCAAGAAGACATCTTGCGTTATGATAGATGATGCCTCATCTATCAACGTTTTCCCATTGAAGATTTTTGCAAGGTTGGGTATAAAGACGACGGATCTGAGTCCCTATAATATGACTATAAAAGCTTATGATGATAGTAAGCGGGGAGTTGAGGGTACCTTTGCCGCAGTAGTCAAGGTTGGCCCGATTGAGGATGAGGTTGAGTTCACAGTGCTGGATATCACAGCCACTTTTTCTTTGTTGTTGGGAAGACCGTGGTTCCACAAGCTTGGGGGTGTGCCCTCCACTCTGCATCAGGTTATTAAGTTTCCGTACGAGGGAGAGATTGTCACCAACCAAGCTGAGGTGGACAATGATGTGGCCGCTTTGGAAATACAACCTTTCACAAGGTTTCAAGTGTCGGCAACCTTTGAGGAGTGGGTGGGTCCTAAGGTGGCTAGGATCATGGAAAAGATGAAGTTCGAGCTGGGTAAAAGTTCAGCATTGCCAAACTTTAAAGGGCAGACCACTCGGAGAGGAATGAGGTACAAGTCTGATGAGGACAAGCTGAAGGCCAAGAAGAAAGGGTTGAAACTGATGGAATGCTTTGTGAAGGCAATGGGATATCAGGGAGAACCTGAACCGGTAGAAGTCAATGGGATCGTAGTGCCCGAGTTTGAGATCTTTCAGGATGTGATGGGTGAGAAGTCACTGGCATTAGAAATTGCGAAGAATGAAGAAGAGAAGTGGCAAGAAGAGCTGATGAAGTTGGAGAGCCTGACCCTCGAGGAAAAAAAGGAAACCGAGGAAGACCCAGCTGTGGGAGATGAAGCATCTATGGAGGATGAAGATGTTTATCTCTCTGATTTATTTGAAAGTATTCCCGCATCTCCTAGCAATAAAGACAATCATTTCGCTTACTTATCTGAGTCTCTTCCTTTCAATTTGCACGACTTGAGTATATTTGATATCAGCTCCACCAAAATAAATACATTTAACCTTGGTACACCTGAGAGCCCCCAAGGAAATTCTAATTGCAAGTGAGGTTACCTCTGAAGAGCGGGAGAAATTAGAAGAAATATTAGCCAAATATGCCAAAGTATTTGCTTGGTCCTTTGAGGACATGCCTGGAGTAGACAGAAGCATTGCCCAGCATACAGTACCAACTTATCCAAATATGAAGCCATTGAAACAGAAACTTCGACGGATGAGACCTGAGTGGGCCGAGAAGGTCAGAGAAGAAGTCAAGAAACAGATAGATGTGGGATTCCTAGAAGTATTGAAGTATCCTGAGTGGTTGGAAATTTATGTCGGTGCGGAAGAAGACGGGAAGGTCAGAATGTGTGTGGACTACAAGATCTTAACAAGGCTTGCCCGAAAGATGATTTCCCTCTACCTCATATAGACGTACTAGTTGATAGTGCGGCTTTATCTGCCATGTATTCATTTGCAGACGGGTTTTCAGGATACAATCAGGTTTTTATGGCTAAAGAAGACAAGCAAAAGACTGCCTTTGTCACCGAATGGGGCACATATTGTTACAAGGTAATGTCGTTTGGGCTCAAGAATGCAGGAGCTACTTATCAGCGGATGGCCACTACATTATTCCATGATTTGATGCACAAAGAGATTGAAGTATATGCGGATGACATGATGGTGAAATCAGAGACAAGAATCGGGCATATAGAAGCACTGGAGAAGTTCCTTCAGAGAGTTGACAAATACAACTTGCGGCTGAATCCCATGAAATGTGTGGTTGGGGTAACATCAGGAAAATTACTGGGACATACAGTAGGAATGGGAGGAATAGAGGTAGACTCTGAGAAGATCAAAGCAATCACTGAGATGCCCGCACCGAAGACTGAGAAAGAAGTTAGAGCATTCCTTGGGAAAATTCAGTATATCAGTCGGTTCATCGCCAAGTTGACATCAGTATATGAGCCTATCTTCAAACTGCTGAGAAAAGACCAACCAGTGAAATGGAATGAGCAATGTCAAGCAGCCTTCAATAAGATTAGAGAATACTTGGTAAAGCCTCCTGTATTGAAACCTCCAAGACCGGGCAAACCCTTAGTACTGTATTTGGCCGTAGAATCAGAAGTACTGGGGCGATGAAGATACATGAAGATGAGACGGGAGTAGAACATGCGGTCTACTATCTCAGTAAGAAGATGCTTCCATACGAAGCCCGCTATCAAGAAGTAGAGATGATCTGTTTGGTAGTGGTATGGGCGTCCAGAAAATTACGTCGTTACTTCCAATCTTACAAGATCCAGGTTGTAGCAAAGGAGAATCCCTTGAAGTATCTACATTCAGTACCTTCGCTAGTGGGGAAGTTGGGCAGATGGTTAGTGTTGCTGACAGAATTTGACATTGAGTACCTCACTTCCAAAGTAATCAAAGGGCGAGCCGTAGCAGAGTTCCTGGCATTGCCACCTATTGAAGGGGATCAATACAAGTTTGAATTCCCGGATGAAGAGATCCAAGCAATAACAGTTCAAGGATGGAAGATGTATTTCGACGGAGCAGTGAATTGCAAAGGAGCCGGAATTGGGATCATAATAGTAACCCCTGAGGGAGAAACCTTGCCTATGGCCAAGAGGTTGACGTTCAGAGTAACTAACAACATGGCCGAGTATGAAGCATGTGCCTTCGGGTTGACTGCATTGATAGCCTTAAGAGCTAAGAATGTTGAAGTTTACGGAGACTCAATGTTGGTAATCCGACAGATGCAAGGGACATGGGAATTGAAGGAAGAACGGTTGAAACCTTACCTTTTTCACCTCAGAAAGTTGGCACAGGCTATCCCCGATTGTAAGTTTCAGCACTTGCCGCGAGAAGAGAATCAGATGGCAGACGCATTAGCTACACTTGTAGCGACTTGGGAAAATCCAGAGAAGTTAGTGATGAGACCATTGGTACTAACAACGGTAAGCAGACCCGTTTATGAGATAGAAAGAGTTTTGGAAGTAGAGATCGACGACGGAAGACCTTGGTACCATGATATTCAGCAATACCTGGAACACAGAGAACTTCAGAAGGAGCAAGCAGAAAAGACAGAATAGTCATTCAGAAGTTGGCTTCTCAGTATGTGATTTTGAAGAGAGAGCTATACAAGAGGAAGAGAAATGGCATTCAACTGAAGTGTTTAAGAAAAGAAAAAGCTTAGAAGGCAATGGAAGAAATACATCCCGGGGAATATGGGCTGCACATGAATGGGTTGAATTTGTCTCGCAAGATTTTAAGACAAGGTTTCTACTGGTTGACCATGGAGACAGACTGTGCAAAGCTGGTAAAGCACTGTCAGGACTGTCAAGCACACAGTAACTTGAATCACTTGCCGCACACAGAGCTGCACGGGCTATCAGAGCCATGGCCTTTTTCAGCATGGGGAATTGACATGATCGGAGAGATTCGACCAAATGCATCGAATGGACATCGTTTCATAGTGGTAACAGTGGACTACTTCTCAAAATGGGTGGAATCCGAGTCATTTTGTAACATCACAGCAAAGCAAGTGGCGAACTTCATAGCTCGGAACATCATATGTCGATATAGGATGTGGGATCATGTAGTGACAGATAACAGAGTTCAGTTTCAAGGGGAAACGAAGGCAATGCTATAAAAGTACATAATGGACATCATAAGTCGTCACCTTACAGACTGTAAGAAAATGGGGCAATTGAGGCAGCCAATAAGACAGTAAAGAAGATATTAGCCAAGATAACAGAAAACTGTAAAGATTGGGCCTATAAGTTTCCATACGCCCTGTGGGGGTACAGAACATCAGTGAGAACAGCAACAGGAGCCACGCCTTACTCTTTGGTCTATGGAATGGAAGCAGTACTACCCGTGGAAATTGAGATACAGTCTATGAGGGTTCTAGCCAATATGACATAAAAATGCAAAGATTGGGCTGATAAGTTTCCGTACGCCTTGTGGGGGTACATAACATCAGTGAGAACAGCAACATGAGCCACGTCTTACTCTTTGGTCTATGGAATGGAAGCAGTACTACCCGTGGAAATTGAGATACAGTCCATGAGGGTTCTATCAGAAGCAGAGTTATCTGAACAAGAATGGGTCTAGCAGAGATTTGAACAGTTAGCACTGCTGGATGAGAAGAGGATGAAGTCCTTGCATCACATGCAGATGTACCAGAAGAGGTTGGTTCAGGCATTTAATAAGAAGGTGCGTCCTATTAAGATAAGAAAGGGTGATCTGGTACTTAAGTAGTCGAAGCCGTCGATGAAAGACCCGAGAGGAAAGTTCAGACCCAACTGGGAAGGACCCTACATAGTCCAGAAAGTAATGGGAAATGGGGCAGTGAGACTGTCAGACTTGGAAGGGAACTAGTTCACCGAGCCGATCAACGTAGACAGATTGAAACAGTATTTTTCCTGAGGAATAGTAGACCAAGCATTCAACAGGGGAATCGGCGGAAGACCTAATCCAACAAGATAGGAAACTCATTCCTGCATGCATACATACACGTAACGTATTTTGCATTCATTTTTATGTTTGTTTTGTATTCACAGGTTTCAAAAAAAGGAAAAGCGGCAAAATACAAGCAAGCTGAAAGCAACAAAGCAGTATCAATAGTTTTCAGAAATGGATCTCTAGGGGTGAGGCCCACATCAGCAACAATATCAGTTTTGGGGATGAGTCCCAGGGGCGAGGCCCACATCAACATCAGTATCAGTTTTGCCAGGTACGACACTCAGGTTATAGAGACGTATCAACATCAGTATCAGTTTTTCCAAGTATGGCACTCCGAGTATGGAGATATTACAGGAACGCCTCGGGTATGGGGTTTATCATGCCAGGTACGGCACTCTGGGTATGGAGATATCACTGCGACACTCTGGGTATGGAGACGCAACCGCGACACCTCAGGTATGGGGTTTACCATGCCAGGTACGACACTCCGGGTATGGAGATATTACTGCGACACTATAGGTATGGAGATGCAACCGCGATACCTCGGTATGGGGTTTAGCATGCCAGGTACGACACTCCGGGTATGGAGATATTACTACGACACTCTGGGTATGGAGACGCAACCGCGACACCTTGGGTATGAGGTTTAGCATGCCGGGTATGGCACTCTGGGTATGGAGATATTATACGACACTCTGGGTATGGAGACACAATCGCGACACCTCGGGTATGGGGTTTAGCACGCCGGGTATGGCGTAACAAAATCAAATCAACTCAAAGCAACAGGCAAGTCAAGTGGCAGCTGGCGAGCCAGGTAAGTAAAAATGCATTGCATAACTTTGATAGGATTTTCACTGTTACACACTGCACAAGTCCCATCAAAGTGGGGGCGACTGTAGGCACTACATTTTTGCATATAAGTCCCGATGATGAGTCTCGTACGGAGGCACTACTCTTTAGGTTGCGGTAGTCGTGGGAAGCGAATATCGGAAGGGGAAATTCAGAATAAGTATGTCATCGGATTCAATTCACATGTTCACTGCTTTCGCGTTCGTGCTGCATTCGTGAGCACGTTCGAACGTCAAGCAGATTGTGGGTGTTCGTGTAGCATTCGAATCGGCGTTCGAACGATGTCGGTACTTCTGGTTTTGCTGCTAGCCTCATGCCCAAGCCCAATTACCCCACCAAAACCCATCCAAGAAAATAATTAAAATATTTAAAATACATGTCACAAATTAAACTAAATTAATTAGATCAAATCCCTTCATAATCTAATCAAATCCCTTCCCTAATCAAACATCAATTAAGATATTCACTCCCTAAATTAAACCCATCTTTTCCTTTCATAAACCAATCAAAACACTTCCATTTTTTTGAGGATTCCATTCCTTACCTAGAAACCCTAGCAAACCATTATAAAAAGAAGCCTAAACCAACTTTAGAACCCCTAGCACATTCTCACGAAAACAAAAAAGAAATAAACTTAGCACCCACGCCCAAGGCAAAGCAAGAAATAGAAATAATTCTCTCTTCTCCTCCTCTCATCACCGAAACCATAACCCATAAACACCATCCACCGAAAATCACCCCTAAAACTGCACTGCATCCACCAAAAATATACCCCCAAACAGCAGCCCTAACACCGAAAATAGTGACAAAAAAACTGCACTTAAAAATAGTCCAGAAAACTAACCCTCTTTCACTTTAAAATCGTGAAGGACAGCAGCAAAACAGAGGAAACGACAACTAAAAACAGCGAAGCAACAAACGAAAGCAGTGGACCAGTGAACTGGAGGAGTTACGGAGCATCAATCCTTCTGATGGCCATGTAACGCACTTTCGAGAGATGACCTAAGAGGTTAGAATTGAGGGCACCGTTCTTATTTATTCTAATCTTTTTTGTTGTTTATTAGAATTCCTTCGCATGAGAGTCATGTTTTGATACATGTTGTGGTCCTTGAATGAATGGAATATGTACTCTCCCTTGTGGTATATCGGATGGAAACCCGAAAGTAAATTCCGTAGCAGAAACCGAATGGACGGTATTGCGGTTTGCACTCGGGAAACAATGCCACGTACCACTTGAGAGATTCACCTGTTTCGTTTCATCCAACCTTGTGTTCGAGCAGGTTTTAATCGTTAGTATGTTATTTATTTTTAAGCATGATTTAGTCGTTATTATGTTATTACTTTCTGCCTGTTACTTATTTATGCATGGTAATGTAATGCGCATGGGCAAATCAAGTCGGATTAAAGGTCCTCCGTTTTGAGGGATGAAAAGCCAAAGGGCTACCTTTGCCACGATGTTTTGCCGCGCCAGACGAAGTATGTTTGATTGAATGTGAGATAAGTTTAATCGGATATACGGAGTTCCACATTATTGTCACATTCATTTGTATGCATTGTAATATAATGCGCATGGGCTAACTAGGGTGGATTAAAGGTCCTCTATTCGAGGGAAATGCCTGAAGGCTACCTTTACCATGATGTTTTACCGCGCCTTTTATTATGTCATTTACCCTTTGTATATCATCGCTTTATTTACGCATGCATTGCATTCTAGTGCGCATGACCTAACTAGGGTGGATTAAAGGTCCTCTATTCGAGGGAAATGCCTGAAGGCTATCTTTACCACGATGTTTTACCGCGCCGGATGAGGTACACTCGATTGAATGTGAAATATGTTCAATCGGGCATACAAGGTCCCATATTATGTATTTGGTCCTTCGCATATGTGTTCATGTCGCCATAAATTCCCTTTCTTTTGTAATCCCGTTCGAACGCGTCCAAGAACGCAACTCAAACGCAAGCTCTCGGCCCTCCTTCATTCAAACATGTTTACGAATGCTACTCGAACGCGCATATTTTCTACTTTATCATGCATCAGGTCTTATCTCGTTCGAACGCGTCAAAGAACGCAACTCGAACGCATGCTCTCGACCCTCCCCCATTCGAACGTGTTTACTAACGCTACTCAAACGCGTATATTTTCTGTTTTATCATGCATCATGTCTTATACCGTTCGAACGCATGCTCTCGGCCCTCCCCCGTTCGAACGCATTTACGAACGCTACTCGAACATGTATATTTTCTACTTTATCATGCATCAGGTCTTATCCAGTTCGAACACATCCAAGAACGCACCTCGAACGCATGCTTTCGGCCCTTCTCCATTCGAACGAATTATCAAACGCTCCACGAATGAGCTTTCACATGTTACATCCCATTTCATGCATGCTTATTTCTTCCATCATATTCTCATACATGATTGCTTCCGTGATTGTTTCTTTCGCACTAGAAACCTAATTATGTCTCTCCTATATTTATGTTTTACTTGTATTGCCATATTTATCGACTTAATGTGTTTATGAAATTATATGCCTGCCGTTATTCCAGTTTATTTTCATGCACGTGAACTTAGAAGTAGAATACTCTTGGAAACATATGTTGCGTAGATTCGATTAAATTATTGCACAAATCATTTCATTACAAGTGGCATAAGTAAGGGACCATTCTGAACCCAACGATTTGAGGTCTTCCCTTGCGAAGGGTGAGTGCGGCCTTAAATCATTTTCTTGGTTCACACCGGGTGGCGACTCCATGTTATTTCTCCGGTTTAGTCCCCCCGCGGGCTATTCCGTACTCCCGACCGGGCCGCGAGCTTGGGACAGTGTCGCCGATTTTTGTGTCCTACATATATCATCCATAAAGACCTCTAAACAGTGTTCAACCATGTCACTAAATATGCTTAACATGCATAATTGGAATGTTGCTGGTGTATTACAAAGTCTAAAAGGTATTTTCCTAAATGTAAATGTTCCAAAAGGACATGTGAATGTGGTCTTAACCTGATCTTCTAAAGTAATGGGAATTTGATGAAAACCTAAGTAACCATCAAGAAAATAATAGTATGGATGTCCTGCTACTCTTTCCAAAATTTGGTCGAGAAATGGTAAAGAAAAATGATATTTTCTATTAGCGTCATTTAATTTTCTATAATCAATGCACATACGCCAACTAGATGGGATTCAAGTTGGAATATTTTTTCCTTTATCATTTTTTACAACAGTTATTCCAGTCTTTTTAGGTACAGCTTGTGTAGGACTTACCTACTTACTATCGGAGATAGGGTAAATAATGCCTACATAAAGATGTTTAAGGACTTCTGTTTTTACCACTTCTTTCATGTGATAGTTTAATCTTCTTTGGGGTTGATGATATGTCCTAGAATTATCTTCTAAATGTATTCTTTGTGTGCATATCAATGGATTAATGCCTTTTATGTCTTTTAAAGTCAATCCAATTGCCAGTTTATGTTCTTTCAACTCATTTAACAACTTACCTTCTTGATTATTTGTGAGGGAGACAGAAATTACCACAGGGTAAGTTTGTTCATCTCCAAGAAATAAATACTTTTATCCTTCTCAGAAAGTCTTTAATTTCAATTGGGTGTTTCATCATGTTTTCTTCTTCCAGTGTTCCTAGTTCATCCAGATTCTGTTTTTCTCCATCGGCTTCCAATACCTGTGTAGAATCAACTAAAATATCATTAGGAATATCTGAATTTAATTGCGTACTTGATTCAAGAAAATTAGCAGTATAAATTTCCATGGGATCAAATAAACCCCATTGAATATGCTCCTCTAAAATTGGTTCAATTAGTTCTATGCTTTCGTTTTCGCTGTCATCATCATATGGTTGTTTACACATGTTAAAAACATTAAACTCCAACGTCATATTGTCAAAAGACAAATTCATGATTCCATTCCTGCAATTAATTAATGTGTTAGCTGTTGCTAAAAATGGGCGACCAAGTATTACACGAATTGACTTATAACTGTCTGGTACAGGTTTTGTTTCCAAGATAATAAATCCCAAGATATATGAATTTATCGACCTGTCATAGCATATTTTTCATAATTCCTTTCAGTACCTTGACTTATTTATTGGTAAGTAAAAGAGTAGTTAAGGTTGGTTTTAACTCACCATATTAAGTTGTTGATAAACCGAAAATGGAAGCAATTGACAATGGCTCCAAGATCAAGCAAACATGATCAAGTTTTTGATTTCCAATAATACAAGAAATAGTTGGACAACCAGGGTCCTTGTATTTTAGTGCATTATTGGTTGAGAGAATGAACTTACGTGTTCAGCTAGAAAAGATTTCTTTCTTACCTGATGTTTTCCTTTTAACGGTGCACGAGTCTTTAAAAAATTTGGTATAATATGGTATCTATTAGATTTCATCTAACAAAGGAATATTGACCTTTATATGTTTGAATATTTCATATATCTCTGGGGAATGGTTCAATTTCTTTGTTTTTAAAGCCTGGGAAAAGGAGGTGTATGAGAGAAATTATTATTATCAACGATGGGTAATGGTTTATTAACCTTGTCCTTACCCTCTGAATCTTATTTATTTTCAATTTCGTGAGGTTCTAGAATAGGTATATGGATGACCTTACCACTGCGAAGAGTAATAAAAGATTTGACATGGTCTATATGTTGACTTCCAGAACTACCCTCGTGAGGGTTTTGATGACTTTTGGGATTTGCATGTGGTTGTGCAGGAAACTTTCCTTTCTCATTAATGGTCAATGCAGATGTGATTTTGGAAAAAGTATCTTTCAGATCAATCAATGTTTGCACATTTTGGTTATTGATGGCTTTTTGTTTCTCAATGAATGCATGCAATGTTTCCTCAAGGGTTTTCCTAGGCGGTGGGACATATGGTGCATAATTATAGGAATTTCAGAAATTCTGATGTACTTGAGGAGGTTGTTGCGATGGTTGTGCTTGGTTATCATTCCTCAAATTGAAGTTTGGATGGTTTCTCCAACGAGAATTGTAGGTTTGAGAGTATGTGTTTGGATTTGGTCTATTGAAAGTGTTTATGGAACTGACTTGGTCATGAAGACATTTTTGTAGGGCTGGCAAGGTTGGACAAACTTGTGTTACATGTTCATTTGAATTACAGATTTGACATGTGACTTCTTGAACTGACTTGGCATGATCAATCTTCCTTATTTCTAATGCCTTAACCTTTTTAGCTAGAGATGCATACTTAGCAGAAAGGCCATGGTCTTCCCTAAGGTTAAACATACCTCTACAAGATGGCTGTTGTTTTACAGACGACTCATAAGTGCCAAATTTATCCCATTGTTGTCCATTCTCTGTTAGGGATATGCCCTATACCCAACTTGTGGATGGGCTATATGTACATATATTTGCAAATTTTTCATTAATTAATAAAATGGCAATCTTTATTATACGTGTCTTACATAAATTATATGAATCATCAAACACTGTAATAAAGCCCTTGGAGTAATAAGATGATGGCTTCCACACTTTATGAGAATCATTACTCTCAAACGTTCCTAGTCATAGTTTTATGAATAATCTGGGAGTTCACAAAGCGGAGACACTAGCATGATGATATGATCCGCACTTAAGTGGGGTAGCCAATCTCATAGGCTACTAGCGGAGATCCGTTCGCTTGGTGTATCACATGGATGCATAAGTTGCTCGTGTCCATCGAACTGACCGCCAAAAGTTTTCACATGGAGTGTTTATCCCATGTGTCTGTGAGAACTTTCATGTATCGATTGTATGACTAGTCCTTAGACTTGAGGTCTTTACAATCTTATGTGTGGATCAAATGACTTTGACATTCTCCTTCCTCGGTTCAAAAGATCCGGTCATAAGGGTATGATTGGGTCATTTGTTGAAACACATGAAGTTTGTAAAGATACAACAGCGAATCGCCACTCTCTCGGATAATATTTTCTTATAAAAGTAGTATTCCAGTTCGCGGGTTGATATGTGTGATCAGTGCTTGAGACTGTGGCTACAGCGGAAGAATCATGTGAGATTCTTGGGTTAGCACGATTCATGACACTATCAACATCATACCTTTGACTATATGGGTAGACATTTTCCATACCCAAGGTCAAACGGTGGGGATACAGTGAGGCAATGGACCGTATCATATGTAAATCGCATACAGAATGGGTATATATCTTTCCTTCTCATTTGGGGCATTGGCATGTTTCTAGATGTCAACCTTGGTCATTGAAATCGAACGACCATCTGATCGGAGGATAATTTATGTTCGATTAAATTATCACGATTCATTTCATGTCCAACTTGAGGGGAACCTAAAGGTCACACACAACAAAATCGAAATCAATGGTTAATAGTGCACAATACAAATTTAACAGTATATATGATTGCAGTAGGAATTGTTCATAAATGGTTCAATGTGTTTAATTATTGAACATATCATTTATGAGGTTCTAAAGTGGCTTAGGGATTGGTGAATGACGATAGGGGCACTTTGGGAATTGGAAAAATGAATAAGCAAAAACAAATGTGAATAATAATTTTTTTTTATTTTTTTTGAATTTTAATTCGGCCCAAACTCTTATTAGGGTTTTATAATCTCATTAAACCACTATATGAAGATCCAATGGCTAAGATTTCATTAGCATTTATCCCACATCGGATTCTTAATTAATTTTGTTGTCTTTGGAGCACCTATATAAACCCAAAGAATTTTTTACAAATTTTTACACCAAAACATTTCATATATTGGGTTTATATAAGTGAGAAAATCTAAATTTTAAGAGTAAGCCACTGATTTTGTATATCCTTAAGTCTAATTGACTAGAGTAATCTCAAGTTAAAAGTTTTGAGGTATTTGCCTAGGCTAGCACCAAGGGCAAAATACCCGTGCACTCAAGGCGTAGTCTTGCCATTGAGTTTTGGCTTTGGTGTGTGCACCTTTGGAGGCCACACACTTGGGTGGCTCTTTGGAATGTGGAAGAGCTTGCTGAGTTCGAGAAAAGCTTGTAGATTGGAGGGAGGACTGGAGGAGTCTTCGGTTCAAGTAAGTCTTTTTCTTTCTTTATTTTTAATTAGAGTTCTTATGATAGTTAGCATGTTTAAGTTTATGTTCTTTGCATTTTTTATGAGTTTTTATGCTTAGAATATATAGTAACATGCCTAGGCTTGTAGAATAATCAAAACAAATGGGTATTGGGCAAAGGGATAGCAGCATCATAATTTTTAATTTTCCGCTACGCACTCGCTGCCGCTTTCCAACAGTGGTATCAGCCCGCCGTTTTTGTTTTGATTAGTTCTCTCTCATTTGAACTCGAAATTGGGTGTGTAAAAGCTCATTGGAAAGCTAACACCCTGAACTTACTTTTAGGCACAAGTTGTGCATGATTTGGTTAAGATTTGAATTTTGTAATTGTATTTAAAGTTCACGCATCTGTAAAAAAATATGAATAGTAAATTTATTTTATTAAAATACAATACAATATCATAATTAAATATTAATTAAAGTTATTTAATGCCTAAAATAATTCCAACATATTAAAACTCATATGCTTGATGATTCTATGTATGATTAGAATTGGCATGATTATTTTAGGGTGCAAGCATTTAGAGACTTTCTAAGGAAATAGAGAGTGTATTGCTTTTCCCTTAGCTAAGTAATTATTTCGTGATGAACTTAGAGATTTATTACCTTTAAGGCTAATAAATATAAATCACGTGTTTATAATAAAAGACATTATAAAAGATACAAGTTGGGTGGGACCAAGGCGTTTATAAAACTTTTCAAACTAAAGTTAATTTAACCAAGGTATTACTAGAGTTAGATAATGATTTGGTGTCTTCCTTCACTCACTACCTTTTTATAGCCAAAAGGAAAAGCTGTGTGAGACATCTAGATAATCATTTACTCAAAGATTACCTTAAAGCATATTTAGAGTGTTGGATTAATTTGGAGGATCTATTGTTTATTCCTGTCTTCAAGCAATAAGAGCCTAAAAGGTAAGGGTATTTAAGAGAGTTCGCTCCACCCTCACTCTGGGGAATTTTCAATGGAGGAATCCATTTGATAGTTATTCACTTAAACTTGCTAAAATCCTCAATAATAATTTAAGTCTAAAATTTGCCTCCCATTGTAAATTATAGACCCAAAGGGCTTAAACCGTATTGGCAGGACTAGGCATTACCAGACTGACCAATACCAATTTGTCCCTAAATCATACTATTGACAATGGTTTGACTTTTCTGAGTGATAAGACGCAGAGACCCTTAGGCGTGGTCTTATAACTTAGTGGCAAAGATTGGGTGTCAACAATGACTAGCATAAGCTATGGCATGTTTGATTGCCCAACCCAATGATCAAGGAATTGTGATTTATATCATAAATTGGTTGGGAACCTACCTAATTATCATATTTTATAACGATCGGCCCTAGTTGGAGTTGTGAAATGATGATAATGGGATCCTTGCCCACAATAAATCCATCATATTGTGGTTGATGCGATTTACTTAAAATTTTAAAATAATTGAGTGAGAGCAACTTCATAATATTAAAAGCCCATGTTATTATGAAAAATTAATGAAAACATATTCCTAATTTTAACATTCGCTCTTAACATGTGGGTTAAAATATTTCACAAACATTCAAATGGCAAACAGAATATCACTTCGTTCCATCCTTGATGAGCATAAGCTCAAAGGGGACAGCTACAATGACTGGTTTAGAAACCTTAAAATTGCCTTACGACAAGAAAAGATTTTCTATGTTCTTGAAAGACCATTTCCCCCTGAACCCGCAGAAGATGCTGACCAAAATACATTTGATGCTTGGAAGAAACACGTCGATGATGATGAGCAAGCAGTTTGCATAATGCTTTGCTCTATGTCGGACGAACTTCAGAAAGCTCACGAAGATATGGATGCTCAAACCATCATCTTTCACTTGAAGGAGTTATATGCAATTTTCGTTCATACTGTGAGATTTCAAGTGTCATGTGCCTCATTCTAAACAAGGTATAAGGAAGGATCTGTTAGTGGACATGTGCTTAAGATGATTGGCCACATTGAAAAATTGGTCAACCTTGGGTTCATCATGGATCATGAGATAGGTCACGATCTAATTCTTATGTCCTTACCAAAAGAATTCTCTAACTTTATTATGCAGTTTTATCTGTCTAATAAAGAAGCTACTTTAGCATAATTGCACAATATGATAAAGCAAGCAGAGAATGACTTGAAACCGGAGCTTAGAACCTCTGTCATGCTTACGGGTATGGACCTGAAGCCACGAGGCCCAAAGAAAAATAAGGGCAAGGCCAAGGCTCCAGATCACCTAAAGCCCAATGGTAAGGTGGAGAAGAAAAAAGAAAGGGGAAATGTTTCTTTTGTGGAAAGAAATGTCATTGGAAGAAAGGCTGCAGATCCTTGAAAGCCAAAGAAGCTAGGGAAGCCCAAGAGGCCAAGAAGCCCAATGCTTCAGGTATGTTGTATATGATTGAACTATATTCTCAAAACTCTGAACCTTCTACTTGGGTGCTTGATACCGGTTGTAGGACTCACTTATGTAACAATGTACAGGGCTTGAGAAATAGTAGGAGACTCCGTCATGGGGAGGTTGACTTACGCATGGGTAATGGAGCAAAACTGGCTGCATTGTGCGTGGGGACTTATTCATTAGTTTTACCGAATGGTTTAGTTTTAGACTTAGAATATTGTGTTTATGTACCTTCTCTAGTAAAGAACATCATTTCAATTTCTTCCTTATGTAAAAAGGCTTTATATGCCTAATAAGTTGTAATGAATGTTCTATTTATTTCAATGAAATAAAATATAGAGATGGTATTTTGAATAATGGTATCTATGTCTTACAAACTAACAAAGAATGTTCAACCTCTAATATATACAATGTTAACTCGAATAATCTCAATGAATCACTTCTATGGCACAGTCGCTTAGGTCATATCAATGAAATAAGATTAACTAAGCTACATAAGGATGGGTATTTCAGACCCTTTAAATATGAACCTTATGGAACTTGTGAGTCTTGTTTACTTGGTAAAATGACCAAATTACCCTTCAAAGGTAAAGGACAGCGTGCAGCGGAGACATTAGAACTCATACACTCTGATGTATGCGGACCAATGTCAGTCATCGCTAGAGGTGGATTCTTCTACTTCATTACATTTATCGATGATCACTCGCGATATGGGTATGTGTACCTTATACGGTACAAATCTGAAGCCTTTGAGAAATTCAAAGACTTCAAAGCTGAAGTAGAAAACCAGCTTAATAAAAGTATAAGTCACTAAGGTCTGACCGAGGTGGTGAATACTATGCATTTCAAGATTACTTGAGAGAAAATGGCATTGTTTCCCATTGGACTCCTCCGGGAACTCCACAGCATAATGGGGTCTCCGAAAGGAGAAATCGAACATTATTAGATATGGTCCGATCAATGATACCAGGCACGGATCTACCTCTTTCATTTTGGGGTCTTGCTTTAGAAACTGCAACACTACTACTAAACCAAGTTCCTTCCAAGACTGTTAGTCAAACACCATATGAGTTATGGTATGGGAAAGGTCCTAGTCTTAGTTATCTAAGAGTTTAGGGATGTGACACATATGTTAAGCTCACCCAAACTAAAAAAATTGGATGATATGGCAGTTAAATGTAAGTTTGTAGGATATGTCTTAAACTCAAGAGCATACGTGTTCTACGTCTCAAATGAACAAAGAACATTTGTCTCACGAAATGCTAAATTTCTAGAGAATGAATTCCTTCTCAAGAAATATAGTGGGAGTAGACTTGACCTCGATGAGGTACGAGAAGAACAGACTAACATAGAACTAAACCCCCAGGCCCCTCAAAAGGGCAGCGACAGAACAACCACAAGGTCATGAACTTAGAAGGTCTGGTAGGGAAAGATATGAGCCTGAAAGATATGGTTTCCATATTGATAAGGAACATGATCAGGTCATTGATAATGACGATCCCACCAGTTATGACGAAGCAATACGTGACATTGATTCAGTCAAGTGGCTTGAGGCCATGAAATCCGAAATAGACTCTATGTATCAGAATCAATCATATATGCTGTTAAATTTGTATTGTGCACTATTAACTATTGATTTCGACTTGTGGATGGGCTATATGTGCATGTATTTGCAATATTTTCATTAATTAATAAAATGGAAATCTTTATTATACATGTCTTACATAAATTATATGAATCATCAAACACTGTAATAAAGCCCTTGGAGTAATAAGATGATGGCTTCCACGCCTTATGAGAATCATTACTCTCAAACGTTTCTAGTCATAGTTTTGTGAATAATCTGGGCGTTCACAAAGCGGAGAGACTAGCATGATGATATGATCCGCCTTTAAGTGGGGTAGCCGATCTCATAGGCTACTAGCGGAGATCCGTCCGCTTGGTGTATCACATGGATGTATGAGTTGCTCGTGTCCATCGAACTGACCGCCAAAAGTTTTCACATTGAGTGTTCATCCCATGTGTCTGTGAGAACTTTCATGTATCGATTGTATGACTAGTCCTTAGACTTGAGGTCTTTACAATCTTATGTATGGATCAAATGACTTTGACATTCTCCTTCCCCGGTTCAAAAGATTCGGTCATAATGGATGATTGGGTCATTTGTTGAAACACATGAAGTTTGTAAAGATACAACAGAGAATCGCCACTCTCTCGGATAATATTTTCTTATAAGAGTAGTATTCCAGTTCGCGGGTTGATATGTGTGATCAGTGCTTGAGACTGTGGCCGCTGCGGAAGAATCATGTGAGATTCTTGGGTTAGCACGATTCATGACACTATCATCATCATACATTTGACTATATGGGTAGACATTTTCCATACCCTAGGTCAAACGGTGGGGATACAGTGAGGCGAGGGACCGTATCATATATAAATCGCATACAGAATGGGTATATATCTTTCCTTCTCATTTGGGGGCCTTGGCATGTTGCTAGATGTCAACCTTCGTCATTGAAATCGAACGACCATCTGATTGGAGGATAATTTATGTTCGATTAAATTATCACGATTCATTTCATGTCCAACTTGAGGGGAACCCAAAAGGTCACACACAACAAAGTCGAAATCAATAGTTAACAGTGCACAGTATAAATTTAACAGCATATATGATTGCTTTAGGAATTGTTAATAAATGGTTCAATGTGTTTAATTATTGAACATATCATTTATGAGGTTCCAAAATGGCTTATGGATTGGTGAATGTCGATAGGGGCACTTTGGGAATTGGAAAAATGAATAAGAAAAAAAAACGTGTATAGTAAATTTATTTTATTTTTTTATTTGTTTTGAATTCCAATTCGGCCCAAACTCTTATTAGGGTTTTATAATCTCATTAAACCTCTATATTAAGATCCAATGGCTAAGATTTAATTAGCATTTATCCCACATCGGATTCTTAATTAATTTTGTTGTCTTTGGAGCACCTATATAAACCAAATAATTCTTTACAAATTTTTACACCAAAACCTTTCATATCTTGGGTTTATATAAGTGAGCAACTCTAAAGTTTAAGAGTAAGCCATTGATTTTGAGGATCCTTAAGTCTAATTGACTAGAGGAATCTCAATTTAAAATTTTTGATTTATTTGCCTAGGCTAGCACCAAGGGCAAAATACCCGTGCACTCAAGGCGTAGTCTTGCCTTTGAGTTTTGGCTTTGGTGTGTGCACCTTTGGAGGCCACACACTTGGGTGGCTCTTTGGAACGTGGAAGAGCTTACTGAGTTCGAAAAAAGCTTGTAGATTGGAGGGAGGACTGGAGGAGTCTTCGGTTCAAGTAAGTCTTTTTCTTTCTTTATTTTTAATTAGAGTTCTTATGATAGTTAGCATGTTTAAGTTTATGTTCTTTGCATGTTTTATGAGTTTTTATGCTTAGAATATATAGTAACATGCCTAGGCTTGTAGAATAATCAAAACAAATGGGTCATGGGCAAAGGGATAGAGGCATCATAATTTTTAATTTTCTGGTGCGCTCTCACGTCTGCTTCCCAATATTCTCTGCTATGTGTTATAAGTAATCTAGTTCATCTTCGAGATTTTTATCCTTAAACTCACCATTACACATCATTTCCACTACTTGTCTACCTTGGGGTGTTAAACTCTCGTAGAAGTATGTAACCAGCCTCCATGTTTCAAAATCTTGTTGTGGACAAACATTCAACATCTCTTTAAACCTCTCCCAATATTGGTAAAGTGTTTCCCCCGATTCTTGTGTAAAAGTTTTGATTCTCCTCTTAAAGGAGTTGTCCTGTGAGGGGGAAAGAAATTTTTCAGAAACTGTTCTTGCAAATCATTCCATATTAAGGTGGATCCTGACTTACGGTTCTGCTGTCAAATTTTAGCTTTATCATTTAAAGAAAAGGGAAAAACATTTAATCAAATTATATTCACGCTGTAATTTTGATATGTGCATGTGTTATATACCTCTTCAAATTCCCTTAAGTGCTGATAAGGATTTTTCGATTCTAGACCGTGGAATGTGGGTAAAAATTGGATGACATCTGGCTTAAAATTGAAACGTGTTGCATCTGGGGGGAAAAACAATGCAAGATGGTGATCATGTCCTAACGAAATTCATGAATTGTCTGAGTGTCCTATGATGATTAAGATCGTCATGTTGTGACTCGTTTTCTTCCTAATTAATTGGGTTTTCAACTCTAGTAGGTGGATTTTCATTTTGGTTTTGGGCCATTTTGACAGATGATGAAGGTGATTAAGACTTTTTATTTAATCTACTGTTAGATGATCGAGACCAATGTTTCATGCAACCTAAATGCAAACTATATGCTAAAATTTTTAAAAAAAAAAAATACAATACTTACAAAAAGAAAATAATAAAAAAGAGGGGAAAATAAAAATAAAAATAAAATTGACAAAAATAAACAAAAATAAAGATGATTCAAATGTAGTGATTTAGATCTAAAAACGTCATCTGTTTCTTGTCAATTTAGATCTCAATTGAATTTCTCGTTCAACTGTCTCAATTTCTCTAATTAGGTTCTCACAAAAAAAATTATGGAAGAATCTCAAGATGGGGATAGTTCAAGAAATTCTTTGGCAAAATGCAAGCTCCATTTTAATTGATTTTTCTGTCTTCTGTAACCTTGAAGAATTAAGAACAGAGTCTATATGTATATGGGATTTCTGGGTTCAGGATTCATTTAGGATCAATCAGAATATTTTGGATCTACACAAATGCAAAAATGAAAGAAAATGAGATGTAGAAAAAATACAAAAATTTAAAAGTTTATAAATAAATAAATAAATAAAACAAAAGAAAAGAAAGAAAAGATATACAAGGATTATTTTATCAAATAAATTTATTCCCCGGAAACAGCACCAAAAACTTGACACGCTTAAAATTGGTTCTTTTACTCCCAAGTATAAGAGTGTTGGAGTAATACAATAATCTGATAAGACCGGCGTCGATCCACAAGGAATAGAATTAGTAAAATAAAATAATAATTTGAGTGAAAAATGAAAAGTTTAGATTGTTTAAAATGATTGGAAATTTTAATTTAAACTGCAATAATAAAATAAAATGTTGGGGTTAGGGTATCCACTTTTAATATTTCAAATTTAGAAATCTCACTTTTTTATAATATGTAAATTGTCATTATTACCCGATTAATTTATTTTAGGAATTAATTAAGCCAAAACAACTAAAACCAGTCATAAAGGCAGTGATAACTTTTGTCTATAACAAATTCAGTTAGGTACTCTATTATCCCAAATAAATAAAATTAGCCATATAGGCGGTAACAATGTTTGTCAACAATTAATCCATAATTAAATTAAATATTAATTGTTAGATTATAATTTATATATTATAATATAAGTGAGATTAATATAAATTTTCATATTAAAAGCTTCACCATTTTCCTAGCAAAAAAATTAGCTACTCATAATTTAAATAAAAACAAGCATAATTTTATTACTGAAAAAAGTTATAAAAAAAATCTTATAAAAATAAAATACAAAAGAGTTGGATCCCTTTACAAAATTACAGAGAGAATCGTGTGAAGGAAGCTGAGGAAATAAGGTGTTGAGCACCTCTATTTATAGCAAGAGGTGCTCAGCACCTCCATTTATAGCAAGAGGTGCTCAGCACCTCATAACAATTGCATTGCAATTGTCAAAGATAATTGCAATGCAATTGTCAAGGTGGAGGGGTTCCACCGAAAGGTAGATGTGACCCTCCACCAAATATAATTTTTTTTTAATAATTACAAAAGACATATTTTGGATCTTTCGTTAATTTCGATATTGAAAACTTCTAAATTAGAGAATCTTATCGGCAGCAACATTGTAGATCTTTGAATCTTCTTTCATCTGGAACTGGAATCACTTCAATCCAATATCAGAGTAAAAGGTTATGGCAAAAATACAAATATTGCGCATGGTTGTAATTTATGAATTTGTACACTTTTAGAACGCCATTTCAAGTTTTTAACATCCAAAATTCAAATTTCATGTCCAAATTTCTAATTATGCATTCAAAGTATTATTTCACCTACATAAAAAATAAAAATCACTAAAAATATATAAAATATAAATTTAATTATTATGCTAAATTATTGAGATTAATGAAACTACAAGTGTAAAATGATTGATTTTTCTTTTAATAAACGTGCACTTTTTAGTGTTCATCAGTATGGTACGATTTTTCTCTCTTTTTTTCCCCTACTCTTTAAGGTAGCATTTCTTCTCATGGTGGTTCTAACACTCGACCATGTGTAGCTTCTCGCATCAGTTATAGGTGGTTTAATTTTTTTTCCTTTTTTTCCTCTGTATTTTCATCCATTCATTTTTTTCCATCATACCATACATCATAACACTAGCAAACCGAGATAGACATCTAGGAAAAATGTCATTCATCGTCAAGCAATTTCTTCAACTAGTCACTTTTCCAACTCTATAGGTTCTTACTGCTAGAAACCTATTATTAAGTACTTACGAGTCTAACTTAAATCACTTACCTAAGGCATCAAATAAAAGTCAATTGAGCACTTATCGTTTCTAAGATTTCATCTTAAAGCAAACAAACTCATCATGTGAACTATGATTCACCACCACATGACTGAAAATAAATTTTATTTTTTATTTTTTTATATAAATAGTAGGAACTAGCACTAACATGCACACACCCCCAAACATAAAATTTACATTATTTTTAATGTAAGATAAGCATAAAGGAAAAAGAGTGAGGAACAACACTACTGTGCATGGAGTTGATTAGGCTCTTGCTGGTCAAACTTTGGTTGCGCAGAGTGTATAGGTTGTACTAGTACTTGCATAAATAAAAATGCAAATTATTACACATGCAAATAGTACACAATAAAATTAAATTAAATTTGAAGACAACAAAAATTAAACCTGTGGGTTACCTCCCCGCTAGCGCTAAGTTTAACGTCTTCAGCCAGACATAACCACCCAAATACTCATGGTGGTCTCAATTCATGCGATGGGTTTGCAGCTACGTCCTTCCTAATTACACGCCCTTTCCTTATATGTGGTAATATATACTTGGACTGAGTTCCACTAGCCCGTTTCTCTTGATCTGCCACTCTCACCCACACTTGTTTTCCTTTATTATTGGTTATAGAGGTTTCAATTACTAGCTGCACTTTCCTTTTTGCTTTGATGGACGTGGGGTCTGGTGGTTTGGGCTGTGTAGTGACATGATGTAGCACAATATCGAATTGATGGCACACCGTAGCTATGATGTAGCGTTCTTCATGTAAATCCGCCTTGACGGTCTCACACGCCGCTACTTCGTCAGTCACCTTATATGTATGTTTCTCAACTTTCACTTCCTTTTTTCCTTCTATTGGCTTCATTAAAGCTCTATTTTCTGGATTTTCTTGGTCTCCTACAAGGTTGAACATTCTGACAACCAACATCTCTCCATTCACTCAGAAAGTGAGGAGTCTTTATTGTACGTCTATTAATTCTCCTACCACTGCAAGAAAAGGTCTTCCCAAAATTAAAGACATGACCACCCAAATACTCATGGTGGTCTCAATTCATGCGATGGGTTTGCAGCTACGTCCTTCCTAATTACACGCCATTTCCTTATATGTGGTAATATATACTTGGACTGAGTTCCACTAGCCCGTTTCTCTTGATCTGCCACTCTCACCCACACTTGTTTTCCTTTATTATTGGTTATAGAGGTTTCAATTACTAGCTGCGCTTTCCTTTTTTCTTTGATGGACGCGGGGTCTGGTGGTTTGGGCTGTGTAGTGACATGATGTAGCACAATGTCGAATTGATGGTACACCGTAGCTATGATGTAGTGTTCTTCATGTAAATTCGCCTTAACGGTCTCACACGCCGCTACTTCGTCAGTCACCTTATATGTATATTTCTCAACTTTCACTTCCTATTTGCCTTCCATTGGCTTCATTAAAGCTCTATTTTTTGGACTTTCTTGGTCTCCTACAAGGTTGAACATTCTGACAACCAACATCTCTCCATTCACTCAGAAAGTGAGGAGTCCTTATTGTACGTCTATTAACTCTCTTACCGCTGCCAGAAAAGGTCTTCCCAAAATTAAAGGTATGTCAATATATTCCTGTAGGAACCATTTCCCTCGCTCAGAGGAAGTGGCTTAGGCACCGGGATCGACCTTGAAATTTTTTTCTGCCCATTCCCTTTCTTGGTCGAATGTAACCAACACATTGAGACTTGTTTTGCTTATGTTTTTGAATATTTTTCAGCCCCCAAACAACAACTAAGATCTGGACCATTATGCACCCAATATGCACGCACAGCTCACCCAAATTAGCCTTTGTTTTGTGTGTACAAGGGCAGTGATTCAGTTCTGGATTTTTCACTAAAACACCCCTTTGTATTTCCAAATTTTTCTCGACAAACTACAAACAAACCGAGCCTCCAAAAAGATTTATAAGAGGCGGTAGTGAGCGGATTTTTCTGCTCACTACCGTGTGTGTGTATGTAGAGAAAAAGACAATTAAGAAATATTTTGTTCCAACTCCGAATGGTCTTCCGTGCTATATCTCGCAACCAAAAAACCAAGGGTGGGCTTGACTCACAAGAACAATCTCTAAACACTAAAGAGAATTGTATTGTCACACACACAAAATTTTCTTTTTCTTATTTTTCTTTTCTTTAACTTTTGAGAGAACTTGGAAAAATAAAGAAGATGGCTAGGGCTTAGAATGACTAGATTAGTAAAAGAAAAACTTTTTTTTCCTTTTTATACTTAGGATTTTTTTTTCACAAAATAAACAAAACCCTAAGTCCTTTTATCTCCCTCTAGTTTCGACCAACTCTCATTTTTTATAACAACTAAATTTTGTTAATTGTCATCATAATGACATTGATGTGTTACTAAATAAAAAAGGTGTTTTATTTTAAAATCCTTTATTTCTAAAAGTAACATATTAAATAATTTAATATTTACAACCATTTTTAATAAATTAAATGATTATCTCATGATCATTTATTTAATGAAAACCTTATATTATATATAATATAAAGTTACATTTGTGACAAATGTATTATTAATCATATTATTAATCATACATAAATATGTGAGTATATGATTGGACTATCCAATTATATTTAATTTTCTAAAGTATATCAAGCTAGTACGGGGACCAAATGGACCTACAATTATGAGCTCCAATAAACCGAAATATTAATTAAACTCTTTAGTTAAATAATATGAATTATTAACTTCAGGTTATTCCACTTAAAATCTGAAGTTGTACTCTCGTAATCGACACAATATTGATAACGATACCTTTTCGCTAAAAGTCTAGCTTTGCACGTTGGTATGTTGCCATCCATGTATGTCTTCCTTGAAGACTTATATAGTACCAATAGGCACAATGCCTTGAGGTACATCAACTAGTATCCAAACATAGTTGATATACATGGAATCCATTTCGGATATCATGGCACTTTGCCATATTAGGGAGTAGATACCTTGTATCACTTCCTCATACGTAGTCAGTTGGTATTCCTCAATAAGATTGACATCTTTATGAGGTGAGATCAGAAACCCATACCTCCCATGTTGTTTTCTGACTCTCTTCGACTTACGTGGTTCTTGTGTATTCGAAGATTATTGGTATAGTTTCATCCTTGATGAACAATTTGTGTTCCATTAGGAATCGGTGCCTGAAATAGTATTACTCCGATTTTCATCGAGTTTTACTTTCCTCCCACTTACCACTGCATATCGGTATTCCTCTTAGGAAAAACCGCATGGTGAGCAATAATTAAATTGTTCTCTTGTGAGTTGTATAAATACTATACTTTGGTTTCCCTAGGTTAACCTACAATTAGGCACTTATCCGATTTGGGTTCTAGTTTGGTATCATCCAAACATATGCCTAGCATACCCAAATCTTCAGGAATGAGAAACCCAGTTTCTTTCATGTTCATATCTAATATGAAATCTGACTGACAGATTTTTATGGAACCTTATTCTAAATAAGTTTTGCACTGTTTATGCGTATCCGTTGAAGGAAATGGTAGCTCAGAGCGACTCATGATTAACCTTATCATGTCCAACAAAATCCGGTTTATTTATATGGACACACCGTCAAACTGACGTGTTCCGGGATGAGTCCTCATTGAAAGAATACTATACTCTTCAAGTATTGAGAAACTTATTGCTTAAGTATTTTCATCATGGTCTAATCGTGACTGATTAATACTTTAGCCGATCTGTTTGTCTATTTCGTGTCGAAACTGTAAAAGTTTCCGATTCGTGTATTAAAAGAAACACATAACCATAACGCGATGCCACATCCGTAAAGGTCACGAAATATTCATATCCACCTCTAGCCTAGCTAGATATGGGCCCACTTACTTCCCTACGAACTAGGGCTAACAGATCGGTGGTATTTTCACTTTTACCAAGTAAAAAGTGTTTTAGGCACTTTGCCCAATAAACTAGATTCGTAGACTTTATTTGAATAGAATCAAATCCGTCCTAGTATCCACTCTTCGAAAGTGTGGATATATGAGTCTTGTTTTAATTGTGTCCCAGACAACAATGCCACTTATAAGTCTCTTCTTATCAAATCAGTTTGAGCTATTTGTTTGTCATGTTATACGTTTGAGATTGATTTATATTCAAAATATAAATGCTGTTATTCACATCTAATGTGTTTATCTCAATATCATCTTTATAAAATAAAACACTTTAGTGTTCTAGAATATAAAGGTATATCCGCAACGGATTATACTCTGATATAGAGATAATGTTTCTAGTTAAACTAGTTATATTTTAACAGTTTCCTAATTTAAGTACGCATCCGAAGGGTAGTTCCTAAATTTAGGTATCTACGGTTAAAACAGCGACAATTGTCCCATTTCCAATTCACAGATTAATCTCAACTGTAGTCAGTATCCTGCTCATAGCAGATTCTGCACACCAGTACATATCTTATGTACCACTTTTAGTATCTAAAATCCAATTTTAATACTAATTAGTGAACATATCTATGACAAACATATTTGAAGTAAGAGCCTTTCCCGTCTTCAATTCCTTCATGTCTGCCTTGTCCATACGACAGTCACGCTTCCGTGTCCCTGTTTGCCACAATTTAGGCAGACATTTTTGGGATATGTCATTTATCTTCCCAGAAGATTAAAATGACTTTGCCTTTGCCCTTTTCGGTACCCCAGAAGCCTTTGGCCAAGCCTTGGCCTTCCAGAATGTCGAAATAAGATGTGCGCCTTGCACTTCTTGCCCTATTACAAACTTTGGCTTTGACTCATTGAGTATAGCCATTAACTCTCCAAGAGTTTACTATTGCAATTTAGCACTTCTAAGATCTAAGAATAGATCTATGAAGATCCTTCAATTTCATTATCATACTTTAAGGATCTAATCCTTAGTTCTGATTAAGAAATTAAGGAGTCTATTTTGGCAAGCTTAATGGATTAAGTACTAAAGTTATTATCACATGAATATTCCAAATATCATGCTCCACTATTTGCTTAACTTCGGGCTTAGGCCTAATATGTTATTTTATCAAATAAAGTAACTTATTAGTTTCCAGGACCATCCTGAAATTTATTCCCAATTTGAAAATTAAAGTCGTTTAAATACATTTTCACCTAGGATTATGTTTTAAACACTAATCTTTCAATTTATCTTGATTCTAATAGTCCAACTATTTAATCAACGATTTCGGTACTATTTATTATAATGATTACTATAGTCCAACTATTTAATCAACTATAATTAATATGTTAAATTCAATTAATTGATTACTATAATCCAATTATAAAATCAACTATAAATGAATAGTTTGAATACAGTCCAACTGTTTATTAAAACAATAATTAATTATTAGTCCAAATAATATATTAATTTATATGACGAAAAATTTGAATGAGCGCATATGGCAAGTAACTAAACGAATATTGCAAATTTAATACTTGCCTCCCACTATTTTTCGACGAGCCTCTAACCCTTTGTGGAGTACTCGGGAAACCTTGTTTCCTAGTGGGCTAGGATCCCGTTAAATGTCACACAATCTTGACTTTGGCCAACAAATTGTATGATAATTAACTAGGTAGATCTCTAAGATCAATTGGATCCCATCCAATTCCTAGATCCAGTGGGGGGACATCCAAGTCCGAAATATATATCATATATATGCCAATATATCCAATATATTGCCTAACCTTTTTCCTCTGAATCAACTAAGCCTTGGCTTTGGCACAACAAACTTAGTGATCCCAGTTAAGCGTGACCCATTGACCTTGGAAAGCTTCGTAATCAATATCTATGGACAAGAAGTGGTCTTGACTTTGGCCAACAACCACAACTTGGACAAGACACCGATATGGAACAAAGCTCTCGTGATTCAAACACATCCTCGACGGACAAAGGCCTTGACTTTGGCCAACAAACCAATGCCAGTCTAAGATCTTGAGTAAGAATCACTCAATGGAAGGAAAAACGCTTAATATTTTGTGAGGGTTTTTCGCGTGCAAATTGGCAACCAAATTATTATCTTTGTTAAGGTCTCATTATCATACACCCTTAAACATGCTTTCTAAACACATAATAAGGCGCGTAAATAAATAAATAATAATGATATGCGGATGGATATTTAACACATTGATCCTAGATCAAATCTCTCACTTTCCTCTCTCCTGCTAGCACAAGTATTACTTCTACCCGTTACACTACACTTCTAAAGAAACCTCATTTACATTGAGGGGAATAGGTGAGAAGAGAAATACATAGAGTCAAGAGGTAATAGGCTGGACACGCAGGTCCAATTAATAAATTCTAAATTTATTACAACAATTTCCAAAATTGCCCCCACCCATCTAATATCCATCCGATATACATTATTCATGCATCACAACCATGTATTCACACAAGCATGTTATCAATCAATCTAATCCAATTAATTAATCTGACAATTAATGACCATCCAATGTTCAAACAACGATTTGATTTTGCGCGAGTCAAACCGTTTTGCGAATAAGTACTCAAAGTACGAATTCTTGAATTAAATTAAACTACATCATTAAATCCAATTTAATATGTATTTAATACTAATTCGCTATTTAATTCCAAATTAAATATTACACTTTATTAATAAACCTTTACGATTTAGATTCTAAATCTAATCGTTACGGGTCTCAAAGCCCGATTAACATCCAATGTTAATTTAATTAAAGTCCAATGGGCTTTTAATTAATTTCATGAGGCATGGACTTTTGGTCAACTTGGGTCAAACCCAATAACCAAAGCCCATTTAAAGGAATCACCCTTATATGCCTAGAAACCAATTTAGGCCCATTAGGCACAATTAAAGTTAAAGGTCCATTTAGTCATAATTGGACTTTATGGATATGGTTTTGGGCCCAATTGGATCCAACCAATTTTCCTAAACCAATTTTGGTACAACCAAGCCTATTTAAGCCCAATAACAACTTTTCAAGCCCAAATCCAATTTAAGCCCAATTTAATTAAACAACAAAAATTCCAAATTTCATATTTAATTAAACAAAGTGTATTGACATAATTAATCACCCAAATTAACATTTCCAAAATACAAATTTGTACAAATAATTATGCTCAATTTCAACAATTAGTGTCCAACACAATTTATCAAAAATCAAACCCATATACATGCTTTCATGTCTCGGCAATGTGGGGATTTTAATGTCCAATTTTAAATCCAATCCAATTGAATCCAATTCAACATTAAAACAACATTCCCAATTGATTTCAAGTCATCCAATGAATCAAAAAATCAAATATTCCAAGACATAATAGGGCTCATCATTCTCGGCCAAGCCTCAATTTTGGGCAAAATTGTTCCAAATAATATTTCATGAAATTGATGCAATCAAACTTCAATTAACCATGATTTAAGCATACTTAATCAAAAAATTTAACCAAATCATGCTCAAAATCAATTTACCAATTTTAACCCTAAGTTAAAGTTTCATGCTTTTACTCGCTCTGATACCATTGTTGGAGTTCATACGGTCCCGAGGATCGATTATCAAGCAAGAAACAACATGCGAATACATCAAAGAAAGTCGCAGAATACTCACAATGATCGGTTGAGCGATGCGGTGAAGAACAAAACTTTTTAAGCCCTTTGAACTCCTTTGAAGCTCTCGGCAGTCCACTGCTTTTGTCCTCCAATTTTCGGTCCAAGCTCCAAGCTTTTGGGTGGTGATTCCAAGCCCACGGGTTGGTTTCCCTATCACCTTCGCAAGACTCCAGATGTGTGCTAGCACTCGGTAATTTTTGCCGCAAAAATCACCTAGCTTCTCCTCTCATTATCGGTGAAGCCAGAAAGTTTTTGGAGAGAAAAAACAGGCCCTAGGTCGAGAGAGAGATGAAGAGAAAGGGAGAGAGTGAGATGTGTTGATTGTTGGCAAAAAGTGTATCTAATACACTTATGAATTTCCAAAATTCATTAATTGATTTACCAAAAATTTGGCTTTCCAAAAGTCAAATAATTCAATCCAACAACCACTCCAACAACTTCCATCACCATTCTCATCAATCAAGTGACAAGTTGTCACATCACTCAAAGTGACTAATGATTTGACGCTTGATGTGACTAACGATTTGACACTTGATGTGACTTACGTACCGCACTCGAATTCGAAATGCGAATGCGCTCGCAAACACTCCCGGGCTCGGATTCGCTAATTCCAAATTAACGAATTTTCCGTTGTGACGTAATTAAATGATTATGCCTAGCAAAATCACTATTCACATCGCTAACGAATTAATTCTAAATCAACTCGTTCGCCCGAATTAAAATCTAATTTCAATTCCGCGTCAAAATCCAATTTCGTATAATATATCGAATATATTATTTTATCGATTAATTCTAAATTAATCGTTTTCTCTCTTTTATTAATATTTTATCCCAAATAAAATATCTCCGCAATTAATCCCAGATTAATTTTCTCTCTCAATGAATTAATCCCAAATTAATTAAGTGCGAGTCATACGTCATTGGTGAATCTTCGGGAAGTGACCCATGAGATCCCCGGATATGTTGGCAGTAAATGCGGTCGTCGGACTATCCGAACACGTAAGTACCTAGTACTACGTTTGTACCGATTTACAAGACAAGGTTGGCATCTAGCAAAGCGCCATGCCTACCCAATTCTCCAGAAATATCCTTACAGGAATATACGATCTATATCAGGCGTAGTATACGTAGTATTGTGTATTTCGATCCAGTATCGGATGTCACATGCTAGGCTTGGGGCTGGAATTGTGTATGCACCGTACGAAGCACATATCGGATCTCTGGAAACTAGTCTCTATAATCGGATAATCATGACCTAGTCATATTATCCCGATGACTGTAGTACATAAGAGAACCAGTACCGTATCCAACGTGATCATCATCTCCACTATGACTGGAGTGATACTTCCGTCTTGACATCACACCCAACACACTACGATTCTCAATATACCCAGGAGAGGCGTACACAGAACCTGTTAAAGCCCTGGACGACCTAAAACTAAAGTATATTGATTGTCGCAAGTATTAGCGGTGCAAGTCTCAAGTTAAGACCAAATACACCTACACTGATTCGGACTTCCATAGACACATAGTCATACTACGAATGGAATTCTGAGGGGTCTATCCAGAGCAAAGCTATATTCCATACCATTGGTAAAACACAACCTCCTACTACACTTGCATGAGTATCCTATACCCAAATATATGAGAACTATGTCATTATGCCCTCACAACGCTCACAAGTGTAATACTATTTTTTTTCGCATTATCGATGTAAAATCTCGATAATACTCTGACTAGAGATATTTAATGATTAATCCTTCGTGGATTGATACTGTCTCATATCATCTCAATCCAGGAACTAATCATAACGACCTCCTATCATTTATATATCTTGGTGATCTAATCACAAATGATAAGAGAGCAATCTTCTTTGTCACATAGTTAATTTTTACAACAACACCATGATCTGTACAAATAGTGACGCTATGGGTCATAACTGTCCAACATAGAGGATGTAGTTTAGGTTTCAAGCTAGGTGAAGCATCAAAAGAATTTATACATTCATGAATTTCCTCATCAAGCTCTTCAGTAGAAATTTGCATGATGCCCCCATCCTCTACTTCCTTATGGCCGATTGAGATGGCATTGTGGAACTCTTTTCGTGCCCTCTTTAGGTTGTCATATATGTCACTTGGGCAAGCTCGTACTGGCCTCTGACTTTCATTAATCGCAAGCTATCCAATTTGGGTCTCTAATGCTTTTATGATTGCAGTTTGACTCTGGAATAGGGCATCGTACTTGACTTCTAGCCTCTTGAGTATGTCTACTAGTATTTCGTTCAATTATATTTTATGCTTGTCTCTTTGATTGGTCAGCCACCCAAGGTTGTAGCCATCTGAGTAGGAGTTGTGGCCTTGTCTGTTATAGTTGTTAACATACTTAATTGACTTACCATGTAGATCATAGGGCTATCCATTATGTACTTCATTATATCCTGCATTTGTAGCTCCAATATTGTCCACAACCTTCTTACCGAGGATCTCTAGATATTTACAAATTTGGTCTAGCTTGGTATTCATAGTTGTGTTTAGTTCTAACTCATGGGTTGCTGCCGCTTGCTACTGAATACTCTATTTAATTGGCCATATGGAGTTGTTATTCGCCATCTCTTCCAGCACATCCCACATAAGATTCTCATCTTTTTCCATTAGCGCACCTACAGTCGTTAAATAAAGAAATTCATTTCATTCTACCAGACGGTCATATATGGATTAATCTTAATCCTGAGTGTACTACGAACTCCTACATGGTAGGCTATATCCTTTGATTTACAAAGGTGAGGTTGGTGTAGCAATCTCGACCAATAACTACATACTTTGGGGACATAGTTTGGTGTGTAGCTGGGGACGTTTTACATATATATGGAGCTCACTCCTTCTTGCGAGAAGTAGATGAGTATCTTTCTTAAGGGTTGATTCGGTACTTGAATGGTTAGAGCGCTCATGTCTTTCTATTACGAATATAAAGATTAACATTCATAATGGTTATGAATAAATCGTTTATTAGAGAATCGATGGTACTTAAGGTAAAAATAATTAGAGAGGTATAACGGACATTATGACCCGGCTCTAATTATGAGATACTCATAAAGGTTTAATCTGTATGTAATGACTATATCGATGGACACTGGCGTGGTTCGGCTTAATATATCTATATGCGGCAATGAGAGTGTATCTTCGGGTTTTTAGTGGAATAACCCGAATTTAATAATTTGGAATATTTAATTAAGAGCTTAATTAATATTACAGGATTATTAGAGCTCGGAACCGTAGGTCGATTTGGTCTCCGTGCTGGCTCGATATACTATAGTAGATTAAATATAATTGGATAGTCCAATTATATACTCACATATGAAAATATTATTAATATTATTAATAATATTATTTTGTCACACTTGAAACTATATGTTAAAATTTAATATATGGTTTTATTAAATATTTGATATTTAAACACATGTTATTAAATTATTTAAGATATAACTTAATGAAAGGTTAAATTTGGAATTTCCAATTTTAGGTTTTTGAAACCCTTGAGTATTTTAGTGGTTACACTTTTTTGAAAGGTAATTACACTTTTTATTTTTGTAACATATCTTTATTATGGTAATTAAATTTGATGTTACAAAATACACATGCTTGGCCGAATTTGACATGGTGGAAGGGGAAAGGGTTTTGTTTATTTTGAAAATAAATAACACTAAGTATAAAAAAATTCTATTTTCTTTTTTGCCTAAGCCTCTCATTTGCAACCCTAGCCACCTTTCTTCTTCTTCACTATTCTCTCAAGTGTTGAGAGAAACCAAAAACAAGAACAAGGAAAAAGAAGAAAACAAAACTAGTATGACTAATAATCTCTAAAGATTTTAGGGATTGATTTTGTGAGTTTAGCTCACCCTAACTTCTGTTGGTTGTGAGACATAGCGCGGAAGACTTCTTGGTGTCAAACGAATCTCTCCATCTTTTTCATTTTCCTTTGATTCACGGCAGTGAGCAATATTTTTGCTCACTGCCGCACATTGTAGTGGTGATACGGGGCTCAGTTTATTTTGTATTTAGTCCATAATTTTTTGGTAACACATGGGGGTGCTTTGGGGTTGTGTTGGGGCTGTTTTTGGCTCAAAAATCAGACCTGAAACACAGTGGGTGTTCACGCTATTAAGGGGCTATTTTGGCAGTGTGTAGGGTGCATTTCGGGTCCAAAACAGTCCAGTTTTTGTGCCACTGTTTGAGGGCTGTTCGGGGCTATTCCGGGGCTGAAATTTTGTCCAGAACAGAAGAAACAATTCAGCCTTGGTGTTGGTAACATTCGAACTTTTGGTGAGAAGGGCATAAATTTTTTTCAAGTCTAATCCGGGTGCCTAACGTGTTTCTGTTGCGCTAGGAAAGTGGTTCCTACAATTAGCATCAAGAGCGAGGTTTAAAAGTGTTCTTAACTCTTCTTTATTTTATTTAAAGTAACTATTTTTATATATTTATATGAGTTATAAATATTGATATGCATGTTTAGATGAGTAGACACAAAATAATATTCATAAGATGAATGACTATTGTTTTTCATGTGATGAATGGATTTTACATTGGTCGTAAATTTTTCCAGCTCTTATTTTTGTGTTGGTTTTGGTTTTAAGATGTAAGGCCATAAGGCCATTGTGTACAATGTTGTAATTTAATTTTCCAATGTAAAAGTTTCAATTGTTCTTATTTGGAGCACCGAAGTCGCAAAAGGAGGCCAACACCACCTTGGAGCGAGATTTGAAGACCAATGGATTCCTTGGGATATTTTGTACTAATTAGATTAGTAATGGAAAAAATAAGAGTCCGGTTAATGCAAAATATTTTTTATGTTGTATGTATGTTTAATTCGAAATGTTTGAATAACATGTCATATAGCTTAGGGTGCCTACTTATGCATTTCATATGCCACAATTTATTTTTGGATGTCTATATATTCTAGACATGAAATGTGATTTTATGTGATTTAAAATGTTAAATTGAAATATGGTATGCATGGAAAACTATTAATTGGATTAATTGATTTTATAAAAACGATTAATAAATTGGCCTTAAAATGTGCATCATAAATTCCATTGGTATATAGGATGGAAATCCGGATATAAATTCCATAGCATAATCCGAATGGACGGTAATGCGGTCTGCACTCGGGATACAATTCCACATACCTTTGGATTTTATAATGTACTTAGATTAATTAAATAATTTAATTAAAAACTTGACCATTTTAGGATTCCAAAATTTTAAAACTAATTAGTGTTCTAGTATTTTAAGAGTTAAAATATAATAGGTCACTAATACTACACCAATTAAATTAGTTTAATTCAGTATATTAATTAGTATAGAGTAATGATATTAATGATATAAATTTTAAGAGTTAAAATTGGTTAGGTCACTAATAATATACTAATGTTAGTAAAAATTATGATTTAGCCCAAAATTATGCACACTAGTAAATATAAAATATTGGATATTTAAAAATAAAAACCTTAATTTTCAAATAGTGAGTGGGAGATGGACATACGACAGTACATCCCGCGATCTCCGATGTTAGTCCGAAAATGTGAGATTCAAAAGGCGCCTCGAGATGATTTTTCTTTCGTCCCCCTACGGATAGTGTCCATTTTGGGTCAATATCAAGTTTGGATCCCGAGAGGATAGGTACTCTAGATGTATATGGTGAACTGAACTACCCTACGGCGACACTTCACTAATTAAGTCCAAGGGTTCCGAAGCGACGGGTCACACTCACAAATGAATGGTTAAATGTTAATCAAAATTCCTTGATTAAATCAAACGGTGGTTGATTAATATATGAATAAGAGTTATTCCTGCATATATTAATCGATTGAGATTGTCTTGATCTATCATACAAATACTTTACCTACCCTACGGCGACACTTATTTGTGGGATGATAGATTTCCATGGCATAGTAATTCTCTTAGGTTTCTAATTCGTTATTCATCGTCCAGGCATCATGTTTAAAGTTATGCCAAAATTGTTTGATAGTTTTAATTATGATGAATGAATATTAAATGTATGTTTAATTTTATTTTTCAACCATGGTTTCTCCAATTATTTCCATACTCTCAAATGATAAATTAACGGAAGAAAACTAGGTTAAATGGAAAAGTAACATGAATGATATCATGGTTTGTGAAGACCTAAAGTTTGTCCTTACGGAGGAGTGTCCTCCCGAGCCGGCCAGAAATGTCGGCCAAGCTATGCGCGATGCCTACCAAAAATGGGTCGCGACTAAGGAGAAGGCATGCTGCTACTTACTAGCAAGGATTTCCGAGGTTCTTACTGCGAAGCATAAGCATATGGCTACAACATCTCAGAAGACGGAGTTATTGCAAGGTATGTTTGGGCAACCTTCGGAGTGTCAACGTCGTGAGACCACGGTCTTAGCGATGACTACTAGGATGAAGAATGAGACATCAGTCCAAGAGCACGTCTTGAGGATAATGACCTACCTCAATAGAGCTTAAAACCCATGGAGCTCGTATTGACAAACATAGCCAGGTGACCATGATTCTGGAAACTCTTCTGAAGAGTTTCCAACAGTTTAAAAGCAACTATGTTATGAACAAGTTGAATTTTGCTTTGACTCAGCTGTTAAATGAGCTCACTTATTACGAGTCCATGCTTATGGATCCTCATAAGGCCAGTGCTGAGGCAAATATTGGCGAGTCTTCTAAATCTGCAAAGATGAAGAAGAAATAAACTAGGAAGGCTAAGGCAAAGCTTATGAATAAGAAGAACAAGAAAGGCTACAAGGATGCCAAGCCCAAGGGAAAGTGTCTCCACTGCAACAAGGATATGCATTGGAAAATGAATTATCCTAAATACCTTGCTGAGATGAAGGAGAAGAAGGCTACAGGTAAATACGATTTACTTGTTATCGAATCTCTATTAGTGGAGGATGATAAATCTACTTGGATTGTTGATTTTGGAGCCACTATTTGTATTTGTTCTTCTTTACAGCTACTTGACTCATGGAGGGACCTTGCTGAAAGTGTCTACACCATGAGGGTTGGGACATGGGATACCATTTCTGAAAGAGCAGTGAGAGTTTCCAGTTTAAGTTTTTCAAATAATAGTTATTTAAATTTGAACAATGTGTTATTCATTCCTCGTTTTCGCAAGAATTTGATTTATGTTTCCAAACTTTTGGATGATGGTTTTTCATTTTCTTTTAATAGTAACTTGGTTATTATTGGTATAAATGGATTAACCATATGCACAGGAAACTCAAAAAATAACTTTTATATGTTAAGACCGCTAACACATATGTTACTACTCAATACTTAAATATTTAAGGTTGATAAACCTAAAACAAAACGATAAAAGATTTCCCACGTTGACACATATATGTGGCATCTTAGACTTGGTCATAACGGCCTTGAACGGATAGATAGGTTGATAAAGAACGGAGTCTTAAACCAGTTAAACCTCAGAAGTTTACCAGTTTATGAATCCTGTTTAGAAGGAAAAATGACCCAGAGACCTTTGACTGGAAAATGTATAAGAGCCAGTCAGCCACTTGAGCTAATACATTCGGACATTTACCGACCGATGAATGTAAGTGCCCACAGTGGTTATGAATACTTCTTCACATTTATTAACGATTATTCAAGATATGGGTATATTTACCTGATGCAGCACAAGTTGGATACTTTTGAAAAGTTCAAAGAGTATCATGCTGAGGTTGAGAACCAGTTAGGTAAAACGATCAAAACTCTATGATCATATCATGAAGGAGAATACCTTGACAGAGATTTTGAGGAATTCATGGTTGAGCACGGGATATTATCCTAGCTCACAACACCTGGAACACCACAGTAAAATGATGTTGCAAAAAGGAGAAATCGGACCCTACTAAATATGATAAGATCTATGTTTAGTTATAGATCATTACCTAGTTCGTTCTGAGGGTATGCATTGCAGATAGTAATATATATCCTAAATGTAGTTCCATCTAAGTCCGTTCCTAAGACTCCCTTAGAGTTGTGGAGTGGTCATTAAACTAATTTACGATATTTCCGCATATAAGGGTGTCCAACACACGTTGAAGAATAAGACTATAAAGTTAGGGTCGCATTCACAGGTGTGCTTATTTGTAGGCTATCCTAAGGAGACTATGGGTGGATTCTTCTATAGCCCTGATGATAACAAAGTGTTTGGATCGACAAACGGTAGGTTTCTAGAGGAGGACTATATGAAGAAGTTCAAACCTCGAAGTAAAGTGTTATTCGAGGAGTTACTTGCTGGTTCGACCAGAACATCATCGTCAAAGACAGTTGACAAACACATAGCAACTTTAACATATGAACGTCAGATGCAAGTTCGTCAGAATGATCTGCCACCTAGACGTAGTGGGAGGGTTCTACGACAACTTGATCGCTATCTAGGATTTGGAGAGGCATAAGTTGTCACCTCCAGCGATGGTGTAGATGATCCATTGACCTATCGTAATGCAATGGATGTTTTGATAAAGAGAATTGGATCAAAGCCATGAACCTAAAGATGGATTCTATGTACTCCAACTCAGCATGGGAACTTATAGACCAACAAGATAGGTAAAACCTATAGGTTATAAGTGGATCTATAAGAGAAATAGGGGAGCAGTGTTGGTTTTAATCTAGGTCCCAAGATCAAACAAGACATGAAAATAATGCGTGAATACACCAACGAAGATAGCGGAATACTTACATCGGTCGGTTGAGTCGATTTGGAGACGAATGAAGCCTAAAAACTCACTACCAATGACGCGCCCAACTGTGCAGTCCACTGCCTCCAATTTTTCAGATTTGAGCTGAGAAAACGGAGCTCCAAGCCTCGTCCGATGGATCCCGGCTCATGGGCGAACCTCCCTACCACCTTCGCAAGACTCGGAGTGTGCTAGCACTTGCGGTTTTCACCATGAAACCCAACTCTTGCTTCCCTTTGTTCACGCCATTTGGCTTCAAAACTAGTGAGCATTTTTCTGATTTTGGCGTGAGAAGAAAGAGAATAATGAGAGAGATGAAATGTGTGGTTGTGTTATGTTGAAATTCATTTCAAGTTTTCTTTATATACTTATGTGAATTTCAAATGCATTTGCTTTAATTTGCATTTCAATTGCTTTTTAAAAGTCAAACCATTAAAGCCATCAAGTACACATCATGTCCATCAAGTCACATCTACTTTATAAAGTGACATGTTGTCAAGTCACATCACTCAAAGTGACAAGTGATTTGACGCTTGATGCGACTGATTGATTTGACACTTGATGCGACTTGCGTTGCCGCACTCGAATTCGAAATACGGATGCGCTCGCAATCACACTCGGGCTCGAGTTCGCTAATTCCAAATTAACGATTTTTCCGCCGCGTCGTAATTAAATGATTACGCCTAGCGAATCACTATTCACGTCGCTAACGAATTAATTCTAAATTAATTCGTTCGCCCGAATTAAAATCTAATTTTAATTCCGCGTCGAAATCTAATTTCATTTAATATATCGAATATATTAATTTACCGATTAATTCCAAATTAATCGTTATCTCTCTCTAGACGATATTTTATCCTAGATAAAATATCTCCGTAATTAATCCTAGATTAATTTTCTCTCTCTTCTATATAATCCCAGATTATTCAAGAGTGCGAGTTGTGCGTCATCGGTGGATTATCGGGAAGCGACCCATGAGATCCCCGATAAGTTGGCAGTAAATACGGTCGTCGGAGTATCCGAATCACGTACGTACCAAGTACTACGTTTTACCGATTTACGAGACAAGGTCGCCTCCTAGCAAAGCACCAAGTCTTCCCAATTCTCCGGACATATCCATTTAAGAATATTAAGATCTGTATCAAGCGTAGTATACGATTGTATTGTGTGTATCGGCCAGTATCGGATAGTCACGTGCTAGGGCTGGGGCTGGATAAGTGTCTACCCCGTCCGAAGCACATATCGGATGTCTGGTAACTAGTCTCTATAATCGGATATCATGACCTGGTCACAATATCCAAGAGCACGAGTACCACAGTATCCGTATCCTGCGTGACATCATCTCCACTATGACTGAAGTGATACTTCCGTCTTGACATCACACCCAATACACTACGACTCTCTGATAAACCCAGAAGTGGTGTACGCAGAACCGGTTAAAGCCTTACCACCAAGACCAAAGTCTATCGATTATCGTAAGTATTAGCGATGTAAGTCTCAGGTTAAGACTATACACACCTACCTTGATTTCGGCCTCCCATAGACACATAGTCATAATACCAATGGGATTCCGAGGGGTCTATCCAGAGCGAAGCTGTTTCCCGTACCATCGGTGAAACACGACCTCCTATCGCACTTGCATAAGTATCCAATACTTATATATATGAGAACTATGCCGTTGTGCCCTCACAACGCGCACAAGTGCAATACTAGCCTATTCCGCATTATCGATGTCCAGTCTCGATAATACTCCGGCTAGGGATATTTAATGATTAATCCTTCGGGGACTGATACTGTCTCATATCATTCTCAATCCAGGAACTAATCATAGGGACCTCTCTTCATTTATATATCTATGGTGATCTAATCACAAATGATGAGAGTGCAATTTCCTTGTCACATAGTTAATTTGCTACACAACACAACAATGATCTGTGCAAATAGTGACGCTATGGGTCATTTTGTCCAACAATCTCCCACTTGGCACATAGCCAGTCACTCAAGTGTCCCACACCCGAACTATGTACGGTTCGCTCAAATTGCTGAGGAAAGGTTTTCGTCAGCGGATTTGCTTGATTATCGTCTGACGCGATTTATACGATCATCACATCGCCACGATGTATGATCCGAACGAATCAGATGATATAGAAGTATATATCTGGATCGTCGATGAGACCTTTAATTCCTTAGCTGTGCTGACGCCTAGCTCAGCTGCTAACAGAAATATATCTAATCTAATTAGATTTATTTTCGATCCAAATGGCTTCTATTGCTGCCTCAGCTGCAGCAATAATCCGCATTTGTTGTTTATTCGGCAACAGTTATCTTGCTCGGATATTTCCAGCTCACTGTCCCATTATTCAAACTTTATAGTACCGTAGTATTTAATTGTTTGGAAACTTGCAGCAGTGATCCCAGTCACTTCAAGTTCTCCTTCTCCATAGTTTAAAGACAACATCTTTAGTTCTCTAAGATACTAACAGATGTTCTTAATCTTCAATCCAGTGACTATCACTTGGATTGACCTGATCGTGACTCCATATGCTCGAAGCGTATGAGACACCCTATCAAGTACATTTTAAATGTACAATTTCCAGAGAGTGTTAACAACTCCAAATCTATCCCAGTAGATCTTTATTCCTTGAATAAAGGTTGTTACTCCCCAGAATTCTACGGAGAATTTCTATTGAAAGAATATCTATGAAAGCCAAGCTTTCACCAATTGCTTTATGGGAATTTCACTGTCAGTGCGCTCCCACTAACCTCCTTATATACACAAAGAATTATTTCGTTTTGAGTCAAATCATAAATCATTATGATTATTTCAAAACGACAGTTCCAAGAACCTTATGCTTGCTTCAATCCAAACATGGATCGAATAACCCACGCAAACTTGTGTTGTCGGTTATATTCAAAATCGTCAGGATGTTGTAAACATCCTCCAAAAGGTTTCCTTTTCAGGAAAGCGATTTTGATCTGCAACTGACACATTTCATAAATGAAATACGCAGTTATCAACAAGCATCTTCAAAATGGATTTACCATGGCAACAGGTAAAAAGGTTGAACCGTTATTAACACAATGTTGATAACGATACCTTTCCGTCAAAGCCCAGCTTTGTACGTTGGTATGTTGCCTTCCATGTATGTCTTCCTTGAAGACGTTAATGTACCAATAGGCACAATGCCTTGTGGTACAACAACTAGTATCCAAAATAGTTGTTATACATGGAATCCATTTCGGACTCATGGCACTTTGCCATAATAGGGAGTCGATACCTCGTATCACTTCCTCAAAACGTAGTCGGATGGTACACCTCCATAAGATTGACATCTTTATGAGGTTAGATCAGAAACCCATACCCTAGGTTGTTTTCTGACTCTATCCGATCTACTAGTTTTCTTGTGTATTTGAAGATTAATGGTATAGATTCATCATAGATGAACTATTTGTGTTCCATTAAGGACTTCGTGCCTTGAACAGTATTACTCTCCGATTTTCATCGAGTATCACTATCCTCCCACTGACCACTGCATATCGGTATTCCTCTCAGGAAAACCGCATGGTGAGCAACAATACATTGTTCTCATGTGAGATTTACAAGTACTATACTTAAGGTTTCCCTTAGGATAACCTATATTGGCACTTATCCAATTGGGGTCTTTAGTTTGGTATCATCCAACGTTATGCCTGGCATACCCAAATTATCAGGAATGAGAAACCCTGTTTCTTCTCCTGTTCATATCCTATATGATATCTGTCAAACAGATTTATATGGAACCTTATTCTAAATAAGTTTTTCACTGTTAATACATATCCTATTGAAGGAAACAGTAGCTCAGAGCGACTCGTGATAAACCTTATCATGTCCAACAAAATTCGGTTTTTAGTTCGGACACACCGTCTAACTGACGTGTCTGGGGAGGAGTCCTCATATGAAAGAATACCGTACTCTTTCATGTACGTATGAAACTTACTGCTTAAGTATTTTCCATTACGGTCTTACCGTGGCGAATAATACTATAGCCGATCTGTTTATTTACTACTTCGTGTCGAAACTTTAAAGTTTCCGATTTGTGTTCTTCAAAAGAAACACATAACCATAACGTGATGCCACATCCGTTAAGGTCACGAAATATTCATGTTCACATCTAGCCTAGCTAGATATGGGCCCACTAACTTCACCATGAATAGGGCTAACAGATCGGTGGCCTTTTTACTATTACCAAGTAAATAGTATTTTAGGTACTTTACCTAATAAACTAGATTCGCAGACCTTATTTGAATAGTCAAATCAGAGTACCCACTCTTCAAAAGTGTGGATATACGAGTCTCGTTTAATTGTGTCCTAGACAACAATGCCACAAATAAGTCTCTATTGATCAAATCAATTTGAGCTATTTATTTGTCATTTTTATATGTTTGAGATTTTATTATATTCAAAATATAAATTCTGTTATTCACATCTAATGTGTTTATCTCAGTATCATCTTTATATAATAAACACTTTAGTGTTCTAGAATATAAAGGTTTATCCGCAACGAATTAAACACTGATATAGAGATAATGTCTCTAGTCAAACTAGTTACATTATAACAGTTCCTAATTTAAGTACATACCCGAAGGGTAGTTCCTAAACTTAGGTATCTACGGTCGAAACAAGCGACTTTCGTCCCGTTTCCGATTCGCAGAGAAATCTCGGCTTGAAGTCAGTATCCAGCTCATAGCGGATTCTGAACATCAATACATATATTTTATGTACCACACTAAGTATTTAAAATCCAATTTCAATACTAGTGAACATAACTTTGACAAATATTTTAAAGTCAGAGCCTCGCCCTTTCTTTAATTCCTTCGTGTCTTCCATATCCAAATGGTAGTCACTTTGGGATATGTCAATTATCTTTTCAATATTTCACAAACCTTTGGCCAAGCCTTGGGTTTCGGAATATCGAAACGATGTGCACCTTGTGCAACACGCCCAATTGCAAACTTTGACTTTTCACCTCTAGAATAGTCAATCAATTCTCTAAGAATTATTAATTGCAATTTAATACTTTTAAATCTAAAGATAGATTTAATAAGTATATTAATTAAGCACTAAAGTCATCATCACATAAATCTTCCAAAGATTTTATGCTCTACTTATTTGCTTAATTATGGCCTAGATATAACAAGTTATTTTATCCAATAAAGTAACCTATTATTAATTCCCAATAAAATTAAATCATTTAAAACATTTAATCCAAGGATTATATATTTTAAATATTCAACTTTTCAATTCTTTCTTGATTTCAATAGTCCAACTATTTAATCAATTTTAATAAGGTACTATTTATTATAATGATTACAATAATCCAATTATTTAATCAACTATAATTTTAATATTGATTACTATAATCAATTATAAAATCAACTATCATTTTAATTCAATTATATTGATTACTATAATCCAATTATAAAATCAACTATATTGAATGAGTTTGTATATAGTCCAACTATATATATTTAAAACAACATAAAATATTAGTCCAACTAATACTTTTGATTAATATGACGAGTAAAAATATAGATGAGCGCGTTTAGCGAGTATTCGAACGAATGTTGCAAATTCAATACTTGCCTCCCACTATTTTTCGTCGAGCCTCTAACCCTCTGTCGAGTACTCGGGAAACCGTGTTTCCTAGTGGGCTAGGATCCCGTTAAATATCACACAATCTTGACTTTGGCCAACAAATTGTATGATAATTAACTAGGTAGATCTCGAAGATCAATTGGATCTCATCCAACTCCTAGATCCAGTAGGTGGACATCCAAGTCCCAAACATATATCTTATATATGCTATAATCGAATGTATACCCTAACCTTTTCCTCTGAATCAACTAGGCCTTGGCTTTGGCACAACAAACCTAGTGATCCCAGTCAAGCGCGGACCCATTGACATGGAAGCTTCGTAATCAATGTCAATGGACAAGAAGTGGTCTTGACTTTGGCCAACAAACCACAACTTGGACACGACACCGATATGGAACAAAGCCTCGTGATTAAAACACATCTTCGACGGACAAGGGCTTGACTTTGGCCAACAACCCCTGCCAATCTCGGATCTTGAGTAAGAATCACTCAATGGAAGGAAAATAAACGCTTGATATTAAACGAGGGTTTTTTCGCGTGCAAATTGGCTACCAATTTAATTATCTTTGTTAAGGTCTCATCATCATACACCCTTAAACATGCATTCTAAATACATAATAAAAGCGAGTATGAAATAAATAATAATGATATGCGGATGGATACTTAACACATTGATCCTAGATCAAATCTCTCCCTTTCTCACTCAAGCTAGCACTTGTATACTACTTCTACCCGTTACACTACACTTCTAAAGAAACCTCATTTACATGGAGGGGAATAGGTGAGAAGAGAATACAAAGAGAATGAAGGTGATAAGGCTGGACACGCAGGTCCAATTTAATAAATCGAATTTATTACAACAATTTCTAAATTGCCCACCCATCTAATATCCATCCGATATACATTATTCATTCAACACAACCACGTATTCACACACATAAGCATGCTATCAATCAATCTAATCAAATTAATTAATCTATAATTAAGTGATCATCCAATGTTCAAACAACGATTTGATTTTGTTCGAGTCAAACTCGTTTTTTGCGAATAAGTACTTAAAGTACGAATTCATGAATTAAATTAAACTACATCATTAAATCAAATTTAACATGTATTTAATACTAATTCACTATTCAATTCCAAATTAATATTACACTTTTATTTAATAAACCTTTTACGATTTAAATTCCAAATTTAATCGTAACGCGTCTCAAAGACCGATTAACGTCCAACGTCAATTCAATTAAAGTCCAATGGGCTTTTAATTGATTTCTTAAGGCGTGGACTTTTGGTCAACTCGGGTCAAACCGATAACCAAAGTCCAATCCGGGATTTTACCCCATAAGCCCATAAATCAATCTTGGCCCATTAGGCCCAATTGAACTTTAAAGGTTCATTAGTCGCATTTGGGCTTTATGGTTAAGGTTTTGGGCCCAATTGGATCCAATCCATTTGGCCTAAACCCAACTTGATAAAATCAAGCCCAATAGGCCCAAATACAACATTAGAAGCCCAAATCCAATTTAAGCCTAAATAATTAAATTTCATGAATCCAATTCCGCAATTTAATTACCTAAAGTGCATTACATGATTAATCAACTAAATCAACATTTCCAAAACACTAAATTAGTCCAATTAATCAACTCAATTCATTATTATATGTCCAACACATAAATTGAAAAATCAAACCCATTACATGCTTTAATGCTCTCGGCCAAGGAGGGATTTTGTGTCCGATTTGGTTTCAATCCAATCGAACCCACAATCGACATTAAATCAACATCCAAATGATTTCATACACATCCAATGTCATAAAATCAAAATACCAAGACATTAGGGCATAATTCCATTCGGCCAAGGTGATCAATTTTGGGGATTTATGTTCAATTCAAAATCCAATCCAATTAGTTTCAAATTAACATCATCCTAAATGATTCCAACTCATCAAATGAATCAAAAACAAAAATTCCAAGAATTCCAAAATGATCCACACATTCGGCCAAGTGACAAAAATTGGGGAAAATTATTCCAAATCAATTTTCAACAAATTGGTCCAACAAAATGCAATTAGACATGTTATAAGCATACTCAAACAATCATTTATTCAAATCATGCTCAAACACATTTACCCAAATTTTAAGCCCTACAATTTTCATGCTTGAACCTAAGCTCTTGATGCCATTGTTGGTATTATCTAGGTCCCAAGATCAAACAAGCAATGAAAACAATGCGTGAATACATCAACGGAGGTAGCGGAATACTCACATCGATCGGTTGAGTCGATTTGGAGACGAATGAAGCCCAAAAACTCACTAAGCCAAAAAGCAGACGCCACTGGCAGTCTGCCTCCAATTTTCAGATTTGAGCTGAGAAAACGGAGCTCCAAGCCTCGTCCGATGGATCCCGGCTCATGGCAAACCTCCCTACCACCTTCGCAAGACTCGTAGTGTGCTAGCACTTGCGATTTTCAATCAAAAACCCACTCTTGCTTCCCTTTGTTCACGCCATTTGGCTTCAAAACCAGTGAGCATTTTTTGATTTTGGCGTGAGAGAAGAGAGAATAATGAGAAGAGATGAAATGTGTTAGTTGTTGTATGTGAATTCATTTAATTATATCTTATATACTTAGTGAATTTCAAATGCATTTGCCTTTAATTTTCATTTCATTTGCTTTTTAAAAGTCAAACCATTAAGCCATCAAGTACAAATCAATGTCCATCACTCAAAGTGACAAGTGATTTGACGCTTGATGCGACTGATTGATTTGACGCTTGATGCGACTTGTGTTGCCGCACTCGAATTCGAAATACGAATGCGCTCGCAATCACACTCGGGCTCGGGTTCGCTAATTCCAAATTATCAATTTTTCCGTCGCGTCGTAATTAAATGATTACGCCTAGCGAATTCACTATTCACGTCGCTAACGAATTAATTCTAAATTAATTCGTTCGCCCGAATTAAAATCTAATTTTAATTCCGCGTCGAAATCTATTTTCATTTAATATATCGAATATATTAATTTACCGATTAATTCCAAATTAATCGTTATCTCTCTCTAGACGATATTTTATCCTAGATAAAATATCTCCGTAATTAATCCTAGATTAATTTTCTCTCTCTTCTATATAATCCCAGATTATTCAAGAGTGCGAGTTGTGCGTCATCGGTGGATTATCGGGAAGCGACCCATGAGATCCCCGGATAAGTTGGCAGTAAATACGGTCGTCGGAGTATCCGAATCACGTACGTACCAAGTACTACGTTTTACCGATTTACGAGACAAGGTCGACTCCTAGCAAAGCACCAAGTCTTCCCAATTCTCCGGACATATCCATTTAAGAATATTAAGATCTGTATCAAGCGTAGTATACGATTGTATTGTGTGTATCGGCCCAGTATCGGATAGTCACGTGCTAGGGCTGGGGCTGGATAAGTGTCTACCCCGTCCGAAGCACATATCGGATGTCTGGTAACATAGTCTCTATAATCGGATATTCATGACCTGGTCACAATATCCCGATTGGTTGCGCAACACTCAAGAGCACTAGTACCGTATCCTGCGTGACATCATCTCCAATATGACTGAAGTGATACTTCCGTCTTGACATCACACCCAATACACTACGACTCTCTGATAAACCCAGAAGTGGTGTACGCAGAACCGGTTAAAGCATGTACCACCAAACCAAAGTCTATCGATTATCGTAAGTATTAGCGATGTAAGTCTCAGGTTAAGACTATACACACCTACCTTGATTTCGGCCTCCCATAGACACATAGTCATAATACCAATGGGATTCCGAAGGGGTCTATCCAGAGCGAAGCTGTTTCCCGTACCATCGGTGAAACACGACCTCCTATCGCACTTGCATAAGTATCCAATACTTATATATATGAGAACTATGTCGTTGTGCCCTCACAACGCGCACAAGTGCAATACTAGCCTATTCCGCATTATCGATGTCCAGTCTCGATAATACTCCGGCTAGGGATATTTAATGATTAATCCTTCGGGGACTGATACTGTCTCAATCATTCTCATCCAGGAACTAATCATAGGGACCTCTCTTCATTTATATATCTATGGTGATCTAATCACAAATGATGAGAGTGCAATTTCCTTGTCATATAGTTAATTTGCTACACAAACACAATGATATGTGCAAATAGTAACGCTATGGGTCATTTTGTCCAACAAGCAGATGAGAAGGTACATACCTTCAAGGTTAGGCTAGTGGCCAGGGGTTATACCCAGAAAGAGAGAGTTGACTATGAGGAAATGTTCTCTCTAGTAGCCATGCTAAAGTCCATCCGCACTCTTTTGTCCATTGCCGCATTTTATGACTATGAGATTTGGCAAATGGATGTCAAGAGTGCATTCTTGAATAACAATCTTGATGAGTGTATGTAGATGGTATAACCAGAGGGGTTCATAGCCCAAGGTCAAAAGCAAAAGGTTTGCAAGCTGCAAATGTCCATTTATGGACTTAAGCAAGCATCTCGATCTTGGAACATAAGATTTGATACCACGATCAAGTCTTATGACTTTGAGCAGAATATTGATGAGTCTTGTGTATACAAGCGCGTCATTGACGGGAATGTGGCTTTTTTTTGTTTTATAACGTCGATGATATTTTACTCATTGGGAATGATGCAAAGATATTATCGGATGTGAAAATCTGGCTAGCTAACCAATTCCAAATGAAATATTTGGGAGAGGCCAATTATGTTCATGGGATCCAGATACTTCGGGATCGCAAGAAACGACTATTAGATATGTCTCATGCATCCTACATCGACAATATCCTTGTACGATTCAGGATGTAGAATTCCAAGAAAGGCAATTTGCCTTATCGATATGGAATTCACTTGTCAAAGGAACAGTCTCCTAAGACACCTCAATAAGTCAAAGAAATGAGAAATATCCCATATGCCTCAGCAGTTGGTAGTCTCATTTATGCTATATTATGCACGAGGCCATACATATATTTTGCAGTGGGAGTAGTCAGTAGGTTTCAGTCTAACCCAAGATTGGATCATTGGGTGGCTGTGAAACACTTTCTCAGTATCTAAGAGAACGAGAGATTTTATGCTTGTATATTCCGTTGAGGATATGATCCTTATGGGATATAAGGACTTTGATTTTCAGACAGATGTCGATTCTAGGAAATCAACATCTGGATCAGTTTTTACCTTAGGTGGTGGGGCTATAGTATGGCGGAGTATAAATCAATCTTATATTGCTGACTCCACCATGAAGGCTGAGTATGTAGCAACTTGCGAAGCAGCTAAGGAAACAGTCTGGCTCCGTAAGTTCTTGGGAGATCTGGAAGTTGTTCCTTATATGGATAAACCACTCACACTTTATTACGATAATAGTGGTGCAGTTGCAAATTCAAACGAACCAAAAAGCCACAAGAGAGGAAAGCATATAGGGAGGAAATATCATCTCATCAGGGAGATAGTGTAGAGAGGAGATATTTCTGTTACAAAGATTGCATTCGCAGAGAACCTGGTTGATCCGTTTACAAAGACCTTATCGGCTAAAGTGTTTGAAGGTCAGCTAGATGGTCTATAATTACGTGATATATCCCATTTTCTCTAGTGCAAGTGGGAGATTTTTGGGATATATGCCATAGAGCATCATGTAATGTAAACGGTATTATGTTTTTATGAAATAAAATGATGCATTATTCATTTATCAAAGTGTTTGTTTAATATCACATATTGTATATTATCATGTTTACCCTAGATTACTCATGTACCTTCAGACTTAGTGTATAAGGGTCATACACAAGAGGATTTAAGTCTAAAGTTAGTAATCTAAAATTCCATAGAGAGCAAACAAAGCGGGTACTTTGTTTCTGGTTTATCTATACCTGCGGTCCATTCTATAACTGTATAGCGACCTTGATATGGGAACATCCATGTGGAGACATGAGAATATAGGCTCCTTGTATGATGTGATCATAAAGGAATGGACCCATATAGAATTGAGTTTCTTATAATATCCGTTAAATAAAAAAAAATTCATTTTGATCTACCAGATGGTCGTATATGGATTGATCTTAATCCTAAGTGTACTATGAACTCCTACATGGCAGGCTATGTCCTTTGATTCACAAAGGTGAGGTTGGTGTAGCAATCCCGACCAACAACTATGTACTTTGGGGATATGGTTTGGTGTGTAGCTGGCGTGTTTTACATAGCTATGGAGTTCACTCCTTCTTGCGGGAAGTAGAGGAGTATCTTCCTTAAGGGTTGATTCGGTAATTGAACGGTTAGAGCGCTCAAGTCTTTCTATTACGAATAGAAAGATTAACATTCATAATGGTTATGAATAAATTGTTCATTAGAGAATCAATGGGACTTAAGGTAAAAATAATGAGAGAGGTATAACGAACATTATGACTTGGCTTCAATTATGAGATACTGATGAAGGGTTAATCTGTATGTAATGACTATATCGATGGACACAGACGTGGTTCGGCTTAATATATCTATCTGGAATAATGAGAGTACAGCTTAAGATTTTTAGTGGAATAACTGTTGGGTTTCTATGGTCCCAAGGATCGATTATAAGTAATGAAACATAAGTGTGAATACATCAAGGAAGTTGCAGAATACTTACATTGATCGGTTGAGCGATACGACGAACACAAAAACTCTCTAAGAACCCTTGAAGCTCTCGGCAGTGAGCAGTTTCTATCCTCCAAAATTTCGGCCATCTTGGTCCTTCAAGCTCCAAGCTTTTGTGTTGTGATTCCAAGCTCACAAGTGCGGTTCCCTATCATCTTCGCAAGACCCCGAATGTGTGCAAGCACTCCGGAAATTTTACCACAAAATTTCTCTTGCTTCTTCTTCAAATTCTCGGCTGTGACAGAAAAAATGAAGAAGAAAAACTGCCCCTTGGGCGTGTGAGAGATGCTAGAAAATAAGAGAGAAGAAGTTGGTTTTATGTATTAGTTAATTGATTTCCAAAATCAATTAAACATATATCAATTTTTTGAATTTCAAAAAGTCAAAAAAGGCAAAAGCATTAAAGCTCTCCAACTACCACCATCAATCACAATGACAAGTTGTCATATCACTCAAAGTGATTAGACATCACATCAATTGATTGACTAGTGATTTGACGCTTGATGTGACTTGTGGCCGCACTTGAATTTGAAATGCGAGTGCGTCCGCAAACACTCCTGGGCTCGGGTTCGCTAATTCCAAATTAATAAATTTTCCGTTGCGACGTAATTAAATAATTATGCCTAGCAAAATTACTATTCACACCGCTTACGAATTAATTCTAAATTAACTCGTTCGCCCGAATTAAATTATAAATTTAATTCCGGGTCGAAATCCAATTTCGTATAATATATTGAATATATTATTTTATCGATTAATTCCAAATTAATCATTTTCTCTCTTTTAATAATATTTTATCCCAGATAAAATATCTCCTTAATTAATCCCAGATTAATTTTCTCTCTCATCTAATTAACCCAGATTAATTAAAGTGCGAGTCATACGTCATCGGTGAATCTTTGGGAAGCGACCCATGAGATCCCCAGATATGTTAGCAGTAAATCTAGTCGTCGGACTATCCGAACACGTACGTACCTAGTACTATGTTTTTACCGATTTACAAGACAAGGTTGGCTTCTAGTAAAGCGCCATGCCTACCCAATTCTCCAGAAATATCCTTACAGAAATATGTGATCTATATCAGGCGTAGTATACGTAGTATTGCATATTTCGATCCAGTATCGAATGTCACGTGCAAGGCCTGGGGCTGGAAATGTGTCTGCCCTGTATGAAGCACATATCAGATCTCTGGTAACTAGTCTCTATAATCGGATAATCATGACCTAGTCATTTTATCCTGATGACTGCAGTACATAAGAGAACCAGTTCCATATCCTACGTGATCATCATCTCCACTATGACTGGAGTGATACTTCTGTCTTGACATCACACCCAACACACTAAGATTCTCAATATACCCAGTAGAGGTGTACACAGAACCTGTTAAAGCCCTGGACGACCTAAAACCAAAGTATATTGATTGTCGCAAGTATTAGCGGTGCAAGTCTCAGGTTAAGACCAAATACACCTACCCTGATTCGGACTTCCATAGACACATATTCATACTACCAATGGAATTCTGAGGGGTCTATCCAGAGCGAAGCTGTTTTCCGTACCATCAGTAAAACACAACCTCCTACTACAATTACATGAGTATCCTATACCCAAATATACGAGAACTATGTCGTTATGCCCTCACAATGCGCACAAGTGTAATACTAGTCTTTTCCGCATTATCGATGTCCAATCTCGATAATACTCTGACTATGGATATTTAATGATTAAAACTTCGTGGATTGATACTGTTTCATATCATCTCAATCCAGGAACTAATCATATGGACCTCCTATCATTTATATATCTTGGTGATCTAATCACAAATGATAAGAGAGCAATCTCCTTTGTCACATAGTTAATTTGTACAACATCACCATGATCTGTACAAATAGTGACGCTATGGGTCATAACTGTCCAACAATCTTCCACTTGGCCTATAGCCAGTCACTCGAGTGTCCTACACCCGAACTATGTACGGTTCGCTCAAACTTTTGCTGAGGAAAGGCTTTCGTCAGCAGATTTACATGATTATCGTCTGATGTGATTTATACGATCATCACATCACCACGATGTATGATCCGAACGAATCAGATGAATATCGAAGTAAATATCTGGATCGTTGATGAGACCATTAATTCTTTAGCCTCCGATGTAGCTTAGCTCAGCTGCTAACAGAATTATATCTAATCTAATTAGATTTATTATCAATCCAGAAGGCTTCTATTGCTGCCTCAGCTGCAGCAATAACCCGGTTTTTGTTGTTTATTCGGTAACAGTATCTTTCTTGGAAGATTTCCAGCTCACTGTTCCGTTATTCAAACTGTATAGTACCGTTCCCAGTCATTTTAAGTTCTCATTCTCCATAGTATAGGACATCATCTTTAGTTCTTCTAAGATACTAACAGATGTTCTTAACATCAATCCAGTGACTATCACTTGGATTGGCCTGATTGTGACTCCATATGCTCAAAACGTATGAGACACCAGGTCGCGTACATTTATTTCAATGTACGGGTTCTCGGAGAGTTCTAACAACTTTAAATCTATCCCAGTAGATCTTTATTCCGAGAAGAAAGGTTGTTTCTCCCAAGAATTCTACGGAGAATTTCATGAAAGCCAAGCTTTCACCGATTTTATTTATGGGAATATCATTTCCAAAAAATGATATGTCATCATTTTATAGGACAGTCACTTTCAGTGCGCTCCCATTAACCTTCTTATCTACACAAGAATCATTTTCATTTTGAATCAAATCATACACCATTATGATTACATCAAAACGATAATTCCAAGAACGTTATGCTTGCTTCAATCCAGCCATGGATCGAATAACCCGCAAACCTTGTTTGCTAGTTTTGGTACGATAAAATCGTCAGGATGTTATAAACATCCTCCAAAAGGTTTCCGTTAAGGAAAGCGGTTTTGGCATTCAGCTGACATATTTCATAAATGAAACATGCAGCGTCAGCAAGCATTATCCAAATGGATTTACCGTGGCAATAAGTAAAAGGTTTTGTTGTAATCGACACAATGTTGATAACGATACCTTTTCGCTACAAGCCTAGCTTAGTACGTTGGTATGTTGTCTTCCATGTATGTCTTCCTTAAAGACAAATATAGTACCAATAGGCACAATGCCTTTCGGTACAATAACTAGTATCAAAACATTGTTGGTATACATGAGATCCATTTCGAATATCATGGCACTTTGCCATAATAGGGAGTCGATATCTTGTATCACTTCCTCATACGTAGTCAGTTCGTATGCCTCAATAAGATTGACATCTTTATGACGTGAGATCAGAAACCCATACCCAGGTTATTTTCTGACTCTCTCCGATCTACGCGGTTCTTGTGTATTCGAAGATTATTGGTATAGTTTCATCCTTGATGAACTATTTGTGTTCCATTAAGGAATAGGTGCCTTGAATAGTATTACTCTGATTTTCATCGAGTTTTACTATCATCCCACTTACCACTGCATATGGGTATTCCTATTAGGAAAACAGCATGGCGAGCAACAATTACATTGTTCTCTAGTGAGTTGTATAAGTACTATACTTTGGTTTCCCTAGGATAACCTACAACTTGGGCACCTATCCGATTTGGGATCTAGTTTGGTATCATCCAAAGATATGCCTAGCATACCCAATCTTCAGGAATGAGAAAACCAAGTTTCTTACTGTTCATATCTAATATGATTTCTGTCAAACAAATTTTTATGGAATCTTATTCAAAATAAGTTCTGCACTGTTTATGCTTATCCGTTGAAGGAAATGGTAGCTCAAAGTGACTCCTGATTAACTTTATCATGTCCAACAAAATTCGGTTTCTCTGTTTGGACACACAGTCAAATTGACGTGTTCCAGGAGGAGTCCTCATTGAAAGAATACTATAGTCTTTCAAGTATATGAGAAACTTATCGCTTAAGTATTTTCATCATGATCTAACTGTGATGGTTAATACTTTAGCCGATCTGTTTGTCTATTTCGTGTCGAAACTTTAAAGTTTCCGATTCGTGTTTCAAAGGAAACATATAACCATAACTCGATGCCACATCCGTAAAGGTCATGAAACATTCATATCCACCTCTAGCCTAGCTAGATATGGGCCCACTTGCTTCACTATGAACTAGGGCTAACAGATCGGTGGCATTTGTACTGTTACCAAGTAAAGGTGTTATAGGCACTTTGCCCAATAAACTAGATTCGTAGACTTTATTTGAATGGAATCAAATTTGTCCTAGTACCCACTCTTCAAAAGTGTGGATATACGAGTCTTGTTTAATTGTGTCCCAGACAGCAATGCCACTTAAGTCTCTTGTGATCATATCAGTTTGAGCTATTTGTTTATCATGTCATATGTTTCAGATTCTTTTATATTCAAAATATAAATACTGTTATTCACATCTAATGTGTTTATTTCAATATCATCTTTATATAATGAAACACTTTAGTGTTCTAGAATATAAAGGTATACCCGCAACGGGTTAAACCCTGATATAGAGATAATGTATCTAGTCAAACTAGTTACATTTTAATAGTTTCCTAATTTAAGTACACACCCGAGGGTAGTTCCTAAACTTAGGTTTGCACGGTTAAAACAGCGACTTTCATCCCATTTCCAACTCGCAGATTAATCTAAACTGAAATCAGTATCCTGCTTACAGCAGATTCTGCACAACAGTACATATTTATGTACCACTTCCAGTATCTAAAATCCAATTTTAATACTAGCAGTAAACATATTGATGACAAACATATTTGAAGTCGGAGCCTTGCCCGTCTTCAATTCCTTCATGTCTGCTTTGTCAAACGGCAGTCACGCTTCCGCGATCCCGTTTGCTACATTTAGGCAGACATTTTGGGATATGTCATTTGTCTTCCCAGAAGATTATAATGATTTTTCCTTAGCCATTTTCCACACTCCATAAGCCTTTGGCCAAGCCTTGGCCTTCCGGAATGTCGAAGTAAGGTGCGTCTTGCGCTTCTCGCCTTATTGCAAACTTTGGCTTTGTCTCCTTGAGAATAGCCATTAACTCTCTAAGAGTTTATTATTGTAATTTGTACTTCTAAGATCTAAGGAATAGATATATGAAGATCCTTCAATTTCATTATCATGTTATAAGGATCCAATCCTTAGTTCTGATTAAGAAATTAAGGAGTCTTTTTGGAAAGCTTATTGGATTAAGCACTAAAGTTATCATCACATGAATATTCCAAATATCATGCTCTACTATTTGCTTAACTCCGGGCTTAAGCCTAATATGTTATTTTATCAAAGAAAGTAACTTATTAGTTTCCAGGACCATCCTGATATTTTATTCCAATTTGAAAATTAAAGTCGTTTAAAACATTTTTCTCACAGGATTATGTTTTAAACACTAATCTTTCAATTATCTTGATTCCAATAGTCCAACTATCGAATCAACGATTTTAGGTACTATTTATTATAATGATTACTATAGTCAAACTATATAATCAACTATGATTTGATAGATTAAATTCAATTATAATGATTACTATAATCCAATTATAAAATCAACTATAATTAATTAAATCAAATATATTGATTACTATAATCCAATTATATAATCAATTATAAATGAAATAGATTAAATTCAATTATATTGATTACTATAATCCAATTATAAAATCAACTATTAATTGAAATAGTTTGAATACAGTCCAACTGTTTTTAATTAAAACAACAATTAAACATTAGTCCAACAAATAAATAATTTATTTGACTAAATATTGATATTGAGCGCGTATGGCAAGTAACTAAACGAATATTGCAAATTTAATAATTGCCTCCCACTATTTTTCGGCGAGCCTGTAACCCTCTGTGGAGTACTCTGGAAACCTTGTTTCCTAGTGGGCTAGGATCCCGTTAAATAACACACAATCTTGACTTGGGCCAACAAATTGTATGATAATTAACTAGGTAGATCTCTAAGATCAATTGGATCCTATCCAATTCCTAGGTCCAGTAGGTGGACGTCCAAGTCTGAAACATATATCTTATATATGCCAATATATCCAATATATTGCCTAACCTTTTTCCTCTGAATCAACTAAGCCTTGGCTTTGGCACAACAAACTTAGTGATCCCAGTTAAGCGGAACCCATTGACCTTGGAAAGCTTCGTAATCAATGTCGATGGATAAGAAGTGATCTTGACTTTGGCCAACAAATCACAACTTGGACAAGACACCAATATGGAACAAGGCCTTCGTGATTCAAACATATCCTCGACGGACAAAGTTCTTGACTTTGGCCAACAAACCAATGCCAGTCTTGGATCTTGAGTAAGAATCACTCAATGGAAGGAAAAACGCTTAATATTTTGTGAGGGTTTTTCGCGTGCAAATTGGCAACCAATCTATTATCTTTGTTAAGGTGTCATCATCATACACCCTTAAACATGCATTCTAAATACATAATAAGTGCATATAAATAAATAATAATGATATGCGGATGGATACTTAAACACATTGTTCCTATAACAAATCTCTTCATTTCCTCTCTCCCGCTAGCACAAGTATTTGCTTCTACCCGTTATATAACACTTCTAAAGAAACCTCATTTACATTGAGGGGAATATGTGAGAAGAGAAATACATAGAGTCAAAGAGGTAATAGGCTGGACACGCAGGTCCAATTAATCAATTCTAAATTTATTACAACAATTTCCAAAATTGCCCCACCCATCTAATATCCATCCGATATACATTATTCATGCATTGCAACCATGTATTCACACAAGCATGTTATCAATCAATCTAATCCAAATAATTAATCTGAATAATTAATGACCATCCAATGTTCAAACAACGATTTGATTTTGCGCGAGTCAAACTCGTTTTGCGAATAAGTACTCAAAGTACGAATTCTTGAATTAAATTAAACTATAACATTAAATCCAATTTAATATGTATTTAATACTAATTCAATATTTAATTCCAAATTAAATATTACACTTTATTAACGAACCTTTACGACTTAGATTCTAAATCTAATCGTTACGGGTCCCAAAGCCCGATTAACATCCAATGTTAATTTAATTGAAGTCCAATGGGCTTTTAATTAATTTCTTAAGGCATGGACTTTTGGTCAACTTGAGTCAAACCCAAAGACTAAGGGCCATTTAAAGGAATCACCCTTATATGTCTAGAAACCAATTTAGACCCATTAGGCCCAATTAAAACATTTAAGGTCCATTAGTCATAATTGGACTTTATGGATGTGGTTTTTTGCCCAATTGGATCCAACCAATTTAGCATAAACCAATCTTGGTACAACCAAGCCCAATAAGCCCAATAACAACTTTTCAAGCCCAAATCCAATTTAAGCCCAACATAATTAAATTCCAAAATTACAATTTCACAATTTAATTATTCAAAGTGTATTGCCATAATTAATTACCCAAATTAACATTTCCAAAACACAAATTTGTACAATTAATTATGCTCATTAACATCAAAACACGTCCAACATATTTTAATCAAAAATCAAACCCATTTTCATGCTTATATGTCTCGGCATCATAGGGGTTTTTCAAATCGATTCCGAATTCAATCCAATTAAATCCTGAATCAACATTCCCAACATGATTCCAACTCATCCAATGATAAAAATAAAAAAATACCAAGACATTTAGGGCATTATACCACTCGGCCAAGCCAAGATATTGGGAAAACATTGATCCAATCAATTTTCATGAAATTGATCCAATCAAACTTCAATTAAACATCATTTAAGCATACTCAATCAAACAATTTCATCAAATCATGCTCAAATACAATTTACCCAATTTTAACCCTAAGTTCAAGTTTCATGCTTTAACTTCGCTCTGATACCATTGTTGGGTTTCTACAGTCCCAAGGATCGATTATAAGCAATGAAGCATAAGTTCAAATACATCAAGGAAGTTGCGGAATACTTACATTGATCGGTTGAGCGATGCGACGAACACAAAAACTCTCCAAGAACCCTTGAAGCTCTCGGCAATGAGCAGTTTATGTCCTCCAAAATTTCAGCCATCTTGGTCCTCCAAGCTCCAAGCTTTTGTGTTGTGATTCCAAGCTCACAAGTGCGGTTCCCTATCACCTTCGCAAGACCCCGAATGTGTGCTAGAACTCTGGAAATTTTGCCACAAAATTTCCCTTGCTTCTCCTTCAAATTCTCGGCTGTGACAGAAAAAATGAAGAAGAAAAACTGCCCCTTGGGCGTGTGAGAGAAGAGAGAAAATAAGAGAGAAGAAGTTGGTTTTATGTATTAGTTAATTGATTTCCAAAATCAATTAAACATATACCAATTTTTTGAATTTCAAAAAGTCAAAAAAGGTAAAAGCATTAAAGCTCTCCAACTACCACCATCAATCACAATGACAAGTTATCATATCACTCAAAGTGATTAGACATCACATCAATTGATTGACTAGTGATTTGACGCTTGATGTGACTTGTGGCCGCACTTGAATTTGAAATGCGAGTGTGTCCGCAAACACTCATGGCCTCGGGTTCGCTAATTCCAAATTAACGAATTTTCCGTTGCGACGTAATTAAATAATTATGCCTAGCAAAATTACTATTCACGTCGCTTACGAATTAATTCTAAATTAATTAGTTCGCCCGAATTAAATTCTAAATTTAATTCCGCGTCGAAATCCAATTTCGTATAATATATTGAATATATTATTTTATCGATTAGTTCCAAATTAATTGTTTTCTCTCTTTTAAAAATATTTTATCCCAGATAAAATATCTCCTTAATTAATCCCAGATTAATTTTCTCTCTCATATAATTAATCCCAGATTAATTAAAGTGCGAGTCATACGTCATCGGTGAATCTTTGGGAAGCGACCCATGAGATCCCCAGATATGTTGGCAGTAAATCCGGTCGTCGGACTATCCGAACACGTACGTACCTAGTACTACATTTTTACCGATTTACAAGACAAGGTTGGCTTCTAGCAAAGCGCCATGCCTACCCAATTCTCCAGAAATATCCTTACAGGAATATGTGATCTATATCAGGCGTAGTATACGTAGTATTGCGTATTTTGATCCAGTATCGGATGTCACGTGCAAGGCCTGGGGCTGGAAATATGTATGCCCCGTACGAAGCACATATCGGATCTCTGGTAACTAGTCTCTATAATCGGATAAACATGACCTAGTCATTTTATCCCGATGACTGCAGTACATAAGAGAACCAGTTCCGTATCCTACATGACCATCATCTCTACTATGACTGGAGTGATACTTCCATCTTGACATCACACCCAACACACTACAATTCTCTATATACCCAGAAGAGGCGTACACAGAACCTGTTAAAGCCCTGGACGACCTAAAACCAAAGCATATTGATTTTCTCAAGTATTAGCGGTGCAAGTCTCAGGTTAAGAACAAATACACCTACCCTGATTCGGACTTCCATAGACACATAGTCATACTACCAATGGAATTGTAAGGGGTCTATCCAGAGCGAAGCTGTTTTCCGTACCATCAGTAAAATACAACCTCCTACTACACTTGCATGAGTATCATATACCCAAATATATGAGAACTATGCCGTTATGCCCTCACAACGCGTACAAGTGTAATACTTGTCTTTTCCGCATTATCGATGTCCAATCTCGATAATATTCTGACTATGGATATTTAATGATTGAACCTTCGTGGATTGATACTGTCTCATATCATCTCAATCCAGGAACTAATCATATGGACCTCCTATCATATATATCTTGGTGATCTAATCACAAATGATAAGAGAGCAATCTCCTTTGTCACATAGTTAATTTGTACAACATCACCATGATCTGTACAAATAGTGACGATATTGGTCATAACTGTCCAACAATAACACGGAGTTAATAATTAGAAATATTTAATTAAGAGCTTAATTAATTTTTCAAGATTATTGGAGCTCGGAACCGTAGGTCCATTAGGTCCTCGTGCTAACTCGATATACTATAGCAGATTAAATATAATTGGATAGTCCAATTATATATTCACATATGAAAATATTGTTAATATGATTAATAATATTATTTTGTCACATTTGAAACTATAGCTTAAAATTTAATATATGGTTTTATTAAATGTTTGATATTTAAACACACGTTATTAAATTATATAAGATATAATTTAATGAAATGCTAAATTTGGAATTTCCAAATTTTAGGTTTTGGAAACCCTTGAGTATTTTGGTGGTTACACTTTTTTGAAAGGTAATTACACTTTTTATTTTTGTAACATATCTTTTATTATGGTAATTAAATTTGATGTTACAAAATTAATACAAAATACACATGCATGGCCGAATTTGACATGGTGGAAGGGGAAAAGGTTTTATTTTTTTTGGAAACAAATAACCCTAGGTATAAAAAGAATTCTAATTTTCTTTTTTGCCTAAGCCTCTCATTTGTAACCCTAGCCACCTTTCTTCTTCTTCATTATTCTCTCAAATGTTGAGAAAAATAAAAAAACAATAACAAGGAAAAATAAGAAAACAAAACTAGTGTGAGTAATAATCTCTAAAGAGTTTAGGGATTGATTTTGTGAGTTTAGCCCACCCTAACTTCTGTCGGTTGTGAGACATAGCGCGGGAGACTTCTTGGTGTCGAACGAATCTCTCCATCTTTTTCATTTTCCTTTGATTCACAGCCGTGAGCAATATTTTTTATTACTGCCGCACATTGTAGTGGTGATACGAGGCTCGGTTTGTTTTGTATTTAGTCCATAATTTTTTTGGGAACACATAGGGGTGTTTTGGGGCTTTGTTGGGGCTGTTTTTTGCTGAAAAATCAGACCTAAAATACAGGGGTTGTTCACGCTATTAAGGGACTGTTTTGGCCATGCGTGTTTGGGTTTTATCAGGGCGGCGCAGCGGAAGAAGCGCAATTCGGGTGAAATCGTAGTTTAAAATTTTTAAACTTATAAATAAATTATTCAATATCCAATATTAATAATCTATTCATGTTTCACCTAAACATATTTATTCGATATTAAATAACGACATAAATAATATAGAAACATCGTGAAACTTTTATGAAAATATTTTTCCGTAAAATATCATAAAAATGCGTTTTCGACCGAAACGACCGACCAATGCACATGGAGACTGCTCAGGTCTGCCCCAAAAATATTTGGACAGTTCATGGGCTGCCCGAACAGTGACCAACTCACTGTTTAGACAGTCGTTACCCGGTAACGCCGTTTTCCCGTATTTTCACTCCGAAATAATTTCCGATAATTATTTTTCTTGGACACTTAAAATAAAACAATTTATTCTAATTAATCAATAAATAAAATTGAATTTTTAATCCAAAAATCAAAATTATCACTAATTGCCGTGAGACCCCAATACTTTGCATTTTGATCATTTTAGTCCTAATTTGTCAAATACAAATATAAGTGATTTCAAATCACTACCAAAATGATTTATACATGTCTTATACATGAAAATACAAATTGCAACTCAAAATCCATAATTTCCCCAAATTGCCGAGAGTTGCTACAACTTTCGAAATTTTGCATTTTGGTCCAAAATTGTTCAAAATAATATTAGATGATATCCAATCAACACTAAATTAAATGTACATCATATATACATCATTATACAAAACATATATGAAAATCCCCAATTTTGGTTTAGGTTAAGAACCCTAATTTTTCAAATTAGTCTAATTAATAAAATTAACTGAAATTAATCAAATTCAATACTTTAATTTAATCTCTACAACACCAAACAAGTCTCACCACTTTGAAACAACTCAAGAAAAATTATAGGTCATCAATAAGTGGCCTAACAACTCTAGAATGGCAACAAGATCATCAAATGATCAAAAGTGTACTTATACACCATTTATAGGCTTACTTTATTAAACATACAAGCATACATATTTCTTTCATGCTTCCAATCATCAAAACACAAACATAAGAGAGTATAAAAACTTAAGAACTACACATGTTGTAGCCAAGAACAAAAGGAACAACTTTCCTTCTAATAGAAAGTTGGAAAAAATTACTTAAATCCAAGCTTTCTTGATTTTTCTTCTTGGTTTCTTTTCTTTTTCTCTCAACACTTTTATTTTAGTTTTTGGTGGCTTGAACAACTGTGAAGCAAATGAAAAAATAAAACCTTAAATATTTAGGTCAAGGTGGCCGAATTTGGTGTAGAAAAAGATTATATATTTTGTTAATTTTTCAAACAAATATCTAATAAGCCAAATGCCATTTGACTTTCTATTTCTTTAATGTAAAGTCAACAATTTTCACTAAGTAATCATTTCCAAACTTTATTATAATGGTAGATATTTATATTTTAATTACTTTAATTATTTAACAATTAAATAATTATTCAAATATAATATCCAAATATATGTATTATATTTACTTTAAATAATCTAAATATATATATTAATGATATATGTCAAATATAACAATTTGATATTTAATTAATATGTATTTAATAAAATCATACATTAAATATATAAACACATTAATTAGGAAATGACGAAAAGGTCCCCTATGCATGTATCTTTCGTTTAACCGTTAAACGATTTATAAATAATCGGTATTATTCATAAAAGTTACCCTAGTGCTCTACGAGTATGTTTCATTAGTGAGACTCTTTAGGTTCAAGCATATACGTCATAAAATCTAATTTCGTGTCCATAATTTACCCTCCCGTAAATTATGATTACCATGGATAAACTCACTGAACCATATAGGTCGATGTCATCGTATACATATAATCCCTCCGTCACATGTATTCTGATTATTCCAGAGATATAGATATTGACGTCAAATCTCTATAGGTATAATCTTGTTGACGTTTCTATTAGCAATCTCATAATAATAACACTTAGAACTCACTTCTACAGTGTACCACAGATCCATGGATTTAACGGATTGATAATCCCATAATGAATACCTATGCTCTGTACACAGGACTGATGGATCCTATTTTGATACACACAGGATATCATGAGCATGAGTCTACACCCAATGAACATGCGGAGGTCTGATTTTAATAGATCAGTGACGTGACTGCCATCTAAGTGTGAGTCGATCAATATTTATCAAATAAACACCTACACATCTATACGAGTCTCCCGAGACTCATGGTTCATTAGGATAAACCATCGGACCAAGTGCGATATATGACATGTACTGGTCTTAACTGTAACGCCCTGGTCAGTCCGAAAATATCACGCATGACATGTTACAATTCATAAAATAATATAAAAATAGGTTTCCCACCTTAGGAATTTCTACCAGAGGTCCCAGACAAATTTCAATTTTAGCACATTTACTATTCATCTAAGTCAACAGGCAGCTCTTTTGTATTTCAACTGTAACTTTTTCATACGAACTCTGATTGTTATGAATTTTATACAATCGGAAAGTTCAGAGAATTTTAACCTTTTCAAGTCAAGATGATGATTCAAGCTTGACTTCAAGCCATGTAAGCTTTCTATCTCATTTTCTCTTTTCATTTTTCAGTTTTGAGATTGAATAAGGAAAGCCCCAAATTCGTGGATAAGGAACCCTAGAATTTTATTTTGGCATCTTAGCTTCAATAGAGCTTGTAGCATTCATTTCCTAGAATTTGGTGATGGATGAAACATGGTTTAAGCTTTGTTTTCAAAATGCCCAATTTTATTTCCCTAAGAAAAAGGGTTGGACGAATTTGGTGCTTGCATTATAGGGTTTTCTTTGAGTTTCTCATAGTAATTAATGATGGTTTAAGCATAGAATGAGGTTTTAACATGAGTTTGGTTTGAGTTGTGAAAGAAACTTCAAATATTGTAATTTCTTATGATGGCTTAGACTTGTATGTATGTGAGGGTGATTATTTTTATTTCCATTGTTGATGAATGATATTAGTTTAGGTGTTGGATGATGAAATGTTATGATTTATGTTTTTGGGCATGTACTAACTTGAGTTGAGTTATTGGATGGAAACTTTAAATGGTCTGGTTTTCTCATTATGGCCAAATGTTATATGTAAGTTTGGGGGAAGTGTGTTTTGTGATTTGTAAAGTTATAAGCATGATGCTCATGTGTATTAAAAATGGAATTGGTTTATGTCTGTGAGTGATATTATATCATGTGAAGTATTCAATTGAGATGAAACTCAATGATTTAAAATCTTAGCACTTGGTCATATATGTATAGGCTAGTTGAGAGTTTATTTTTCCTTTTATTTTGTTGATGGTGATTTAAGCTTAAGAGAGTGTTTTGATTTAAGTTGTATTAAAATGTGGTAAAAAGTTTGAAGTTGTAAATTAGTAACTTGACTAATTATTTATGTTAAATATAAGTTATTTGTTGGAATGTTAAAGTTTGGTTAAACTTGATGTTTAGTTTATTTAAAAGTGTAATGTGGATATTGATGTTTATATGTTACTGTTTGTTGAATTTATACCTAATGTGTGTTGAGAATTTTCAAAGCTTGTAAACTAGTGCTTATAGCAATATGTAATTTCTTTATTAATTATGGAAATAATGTTTCTGTATGTATATTTTGATGAACATTATGTTTATAAAGCTTGTTGTGAAGTTAGTGATGCATGAAGCCTATTAGTAAGGCTTGGTCAAATGGCTTGTTGATAAAAATCTGCTTTTGAACTGTGATGTGTGTAACATGATAAATAATATGAGTCTCAATTAAATAAAATTAGGCTAAGCTTGATATATTATGTTGAGTATTGATGATGTAAATGTATTTGAGTGTGAAAGTTATAGTTTGGGCCAAGTCAAAGTCTTGGGTAAGAATGATGAGATAATGGGCATGTCAGGCTAAATTGGGCATTTCATAAACAGACAGCTTGGGCATTTCAAATGACTACATCGGCTATGCCGAAAAGCCCTATCAATATGTCTAGAAGCATTAGCATCTTAGCTAAGTTAAACATGTTCATGCATCCACAAACCAAATTTAGTTTCTTTAGTTCAGGTATGCTAACCATACTTTGACATAGGTTCAGTTAGCAACTTGCAAGAAATCCTTCAGCAGCATTCAAGCACACTAGCGATGAAGCCTCAGTCTATGAGTGGATGTTATCATTTCTTTTTGCTTCTCTGTTTGATGCTATCTCTAAACTTGTGCAATTAGTTTCTTGTACTTAGTTTATAATTTCTCTTATGCCTTTAGATATGTTAATTCAGCTTATGTCATTTGATATCGTTCATGCCTTTAATTTATAACTTCGGTTTTGGTATTTGTTCTATGTATTCAGGTTATATAGCCATACTAGTTTTCAGTTCATGTTTCAGTCTATATATCATAGCTTAGATATTCAGTTCTTAGTTTTTAAGTTCAGTTATGTCATGTCTTCCACATATATGTCCAATGTCGCAACATGCATCCGTTTTAGTTCTTCATAATTCACAGTGCATTCATAGACTTGCATTTCAAGAATTCAGCATCTCCGCTAGTTGTGTTTTCAAATTAGATCTATCAGTCTCAAGCTAGTCATGAATCATACATGTCCGTTTTCAAAACTCATTTTTTTCAGTTTTCAAGATTATGACATGTTATTATGCTTTTGATATTTTAAAATAAGTTCTTTTATGATTTTCTTTGGATTTTGAGCCATGGGGGAAAACCCACCTCAGTATGTAATTTGACTCAGATATGGAATTGACGGATACAGATATCGTGTGCACACACAGTTCAGGACTAAGAATGACAGATGCCTCTATATCCTAGATTCAGAGTCTGAAGGGTACAATAGATCCACACACCCAGCTCTAGATTGTAGTTTGGGGGATGGCGATATGTAACGCCCCAAGACCACTAGATTACAGGGCTAGGGGACGGCGATACGTAACGCCCCTAGACCTTAGTTTCAGGGACAGATAGTGGCATGCTTTAGGGGACAGAAATACGTAACGCCCCAATGTCATAGATTTGCACTCATGGCTCTAGTTAGGCGTATGGGGGGACGGCGATACATAACGCCCCCATGCGTCAAGTTTTCGACAGACACTCAGATTTTTAGAGACAGACTTACAGAAGAGATATTTTAAGAAAGAGTTTTCAGAAGGAATTATTTTATGAGAATTACAGAGATTTTTGAGAATGAACCATGTTTATGTTTTTATGAGTTCAGGCTTTCCACAGATTTTCCAGTTACTTGTGATTTAGGATTTTCACATCAAGATTTCCACATAGATTTTTGAGAAGGAACCAAGTTTATATTTTATGAGTTCAGAAGCAATTTTTTTTACAACATTGTTGATTTTAATACTGATTTTCATATATGAATTTCATGATTTATAATTAATTACATTCTTAAAAGTAATGCATCCATGTCATGTTACATTACAACTTCAACTATGCATGTCATGCTTTCTGATAATCATGTCTAGCTCTTGTAGAATGTTGATTTAGGTCATTCAGACTCTGATCAGCATATAGCATTTTAGCTCATGATAGTTTCAAGTTCGCAGGTTACGGTTCATGTAGTCAATCCCAAATTTCATGATTCATGCACATGTTAGATTAGAACCAAGCCACCACGGGTTTAGGATGGCTTTTGCAACGGGTATGGGTGGTTTGGGATATAGCATGCATTAGTTTCATGATCACGGTCCACATGCAGTTTTCAGCTTATGTAGCCAGCAAATTAGCTCATGCATTTATAGTTCAGATAGTTCAGTGTAACTTATGCATTAAATTAGATATTCAGATCATACCATGAATTCCAGGCCAGATAATCAGATCGTATATTCCACGCCAAATAATCAGATCAGTCTATGCATGTCTGGTTCAGTTTTTAGGTTTATCCATTCACAGTTCTGGTAGTTAGACCTGCATTCCAGTTCAAGTAGCTAGGCGCAGTTCCAGCCTATCCAGCTTAGACATTCAGGACATATGTATGTTCGGATTAGATATTCAAGTTAACTCATGAACCCTCAGTTAAGGTTAAATCATGTTCAGTAGGCAGTATTCATTGCAGGTAAATCCAGTATAGGTCATGTAGATTTCAGAATCAGGTTCAGTTCACATAGTTTCAAGTCAGAGCACGTTGATTCAACTCACGTTAGCAGATTAGGATGTCAATAGTTAGTTCTCAGTTCAGACAGCTCAATATAGTTCATGAAGATTCGAGTCACCATACAACATTTAATCCATGACATAAAGCATATTATTTAGTCTATGACATCTCTAGGTCAGGTTCAGGGCAATGACTCAGAATAGTAAAGTCATGTATAGTCATGTATCTAGTTATCAGTTAGATTAAGTTCCAGAACTTTATGTCATATATCCAGATTTTGAATTACCACATTGGATTCTCAGCTTATTATTTATGTTGTCGTAATTTAGTACTTTAACACTCTCTTATACTATGTTTTTCAAAACTTCAAATCGAATATCTTTGAACCAGTCAAAACATTCTATCTGCGTTTCATCATAAACAAGTAACTAAGTCATGACAACTCATAGACTAAGTTACGAAGTAAAGAAAACTATCTTAAGTAATTTACAATTTATTAAACTACATACATCTCAAGTATCAATTTTAATATTTCTTCTAGCCCAATGACAATAATTGGTTAAGTGAGATTTAATCACCTTCCTGAATACAATATTCATCAAATGAATAAGAATATGTCGTGTGATCTCGTATCATACCATCCTTTACCATATGGAATAAGCATTTAATACTTAAGTGATAAAATTTCACAAAACATTGTTCTAAGTTATTTACTTAACCAAATATTTTTCTTAATGTTTATCTATTCGTCAATGACACTACTAGTTGTATTAAAATATGTAATAATTGTTTATAAAGAACATGTAACTATCCAATAGTCACAAGTTCTGATATAAAATATCAAAACAAACATTAAATAATATTTTTAATAACTAGAAGAGAGATCTGATATTCAATACCTATAGTTGTCGTATTATGAAAATTGATATTTTCTATATACAACTATACGCATCTTCTTTCTTTAGCTTTATTATTTACATTCAACTATTTACAACATTTACAAATAATTAAAAAGCAAGCAGTGTCTGACATGTGACCTCTAAATGTCACTAAAGCCAAGAAACGTCATTATCAAATAAACAAATACCTAATGGGTTTTCCTAATGCATGTGAAGAATATTGAGACATGAACCAATTCACGTCAATCTTTACTGCATAAGAAACTATTCTGTCTAGAATGATTATATCATAGTCTATTCTAATCTAGAACCTATTCTAGAAATCTGCAACCATAAGTGAAGTCAGAAAATATATATAAAATATGCATGCAGTGGATAAAAGTTTAATTCTATCAAAATAATAGAATAAGGAAAAAAAACATAAGCGGTAATTTTCATAATATTACTGATGAGTGGTATTTATATCACTATTTCCCACTCATTAAACTTAATATTTTGTATAGTTTCTTGAGTTTTGTGAATATTTTGATGTGTTTTATTGTTATTTTGCAGATAAATAAAGTTTGGACAGCACTGGAGGCAATTTGGGGCAAAACCGGACAAAAATGCGTCAACAGGGATATTTTCGTCTTTTGCGCGTCGCGACGCTGAAACACTGCGCGCCGCGACGCCCAGAGTGAGCCGAATCTGCTAACGTGCGCCAGGTCAACGGTCAACAATTTGAGAAGTTTTGATTTTGCTAAAATGCGCCGTGCCACGTGTCACCATCACATCCCATCTGCTAACATGCGCCGTGCCACGTGTCATCATCATATGCTGCCGACACTCAGACTTGACACGTGTCGCCTCGTCATCAGCCACATCATCGGTCAACAAGTCAACCTTGCCACGCGTCGTGCCACATCATCGTCCACGTCAGCAGGTCAACCGAGTCAACTTGCCACGTCAGCCTCAGCCAATCACAACTTGACATGTGTCGCCACGTGTCGCAATCCTATTGTGCCGACAAGTGAACAGTCAGCCGCCACGCCACGTCATCGCCACGTCGTCGCCGCATCAGCATGACGTCATCAATGACGTCATCACAATAATTGAGAATTAGCCGCCTTGACACGTGTCACGTGAACAGTCAGCCTCCTTGCTACGTGTCGCCTTCTCATCGTGCCACGTCGACAAATCCAGCGTCGCGACGCTGAGGTCCTTGGCGTCGCGACGCGCGAACAGTGAAAAATTTTCCTATAAATAGAGCGCGAAATTTCAGATTTCAGTACACCATTCCCTCTCTCTTATTTGATGTAAATAGGGAATTCTTCTCTCTCTAAGTTTCGTTTTTAATTTTTAGTTTTTACTTTTGTAATAATTTTAATTACGTTTTGTAATAATAGTAATCTACTTTCTTATTTTACAGTTTTTACTATTCACTATGCGGAGGTAACTTCCCTATGCTAGGGTGAAAGGTAATTATTTTACTATTGCTATTTAGATTAATCTCCCTTAAAAATAATATATTTACTATTTAAAATTCTGATTAATAAAGGATACCGCTATATTGGTCGGTTGGCAATTCAACTTAATCTGGTTTAAACCTGACTAATCAAGGAAACCGCTATATTGGTCGGTTGGTAAATTTATTTTCTGTTGGTTTGAACCTGATTAATCAAAGATACCGCCAGATTGGTCGGTTGGTAAATTTATTTTGGTACCGCCTTTATGGCTGGATTATGGACAAATATTACCACCTATATGGCTGGTTGGACTTAATTTGACTTAATCAGGATACCGCCAGATTGGTCGGTTGGTAAAATATTATCACAAGTTTATATATTATTTTATGGGAGATATCTAAATTAGTAGTAGTAAAAGTAATTCCTTTTGCCTTAGCATTTTATTTTATTTCATTTGTAATTACTTTTCAGCATTTTACTTATCGCAATTACTTTTCAGCATTTTCATTTTATGTCTTTTAAGTTTTTACTAGCCCTAGCTATGTGTCATAACTAAGTTAGTAATCTAGGGTTGTGATGAAATCCAATATCACCGGTTTATAAGGGTTAAATTATAATTTGGGTAATATAAAGATTTATTTATTGAGTCTTAATCTTAATGCTTTTTATTAACTGGCCACTAATAAAATTGATAAGGTAAACTTAAAATGAACTAGACATAGGGATTTTAGGTTTAAGACCTCAGACTCAATAACCACGATCTTCCTTGAGGATAGATAACCCTTTAATAGATTTCCTTACAGGATAGGAATATACCTGTCGGGCGGGGGTAGCCATAATTGGAACTTAATCTTAATGAATCCAGATAATTTGATTGACATAGACATATGGTTCAATTAGGTTAAATTGGATATTTGTAATTGACCATCGGAAGAGGCTTTTACATAATTTAGTGTTCCAGGTTAATAAATCAATATTTTACCCAATTATAAGATAACCACTTCATCATTAAATAATATTGGAATAAATCACAACCCTAGATAGTTTTAATATTGAATTTTCTCAAAATATCTTTTCAACCAATTTTAGCTACTTGCTTTTAAATTTAGAATCGTCGCCATTTCAAATCAATCAAACAACCTGTCAGATATTAGTAATCATTTGACCTCATAAAAATTAATATATAAGATTTTAAGTCCTCGTGGGATCGATACTTTTTATACTACTTGAACGATACGTACGCTTGCGTTATACGTGTGTGTTTACGCCGGTCAAGTTTTTGGCGCCGTTGCCGGGGACTTAGTTATCTTTTACTATTAGTTTAGGGGTTAGATACCTTTACTTGTATCTAATTTCTTTTTACTTATTATTTCTGTTTTCTTGTGTTACAGGTTCTCAGACACTTCATGAGACGAACCAGAAGCTTTGAAATCCGACCGCTTGACCCAGAAATTGAAAGAACCATCAGACAGTTGAGAAGGGAAATGCGAGAAGGCCAAGAAGCCTTAGTCAACATGGAACCTGAACCTTTGGAGGTTGCACCACCAATACCCATTCGAGACAGAACCATTCCGGTGGTAGATGGCCTCATTTCCTGTATTGTTCTTCCTCCTTTACCAGCAAATGCGGGTGACATCAAAACTTGCATTCAGATGATTCAGCAAACAGTTCAGTTTGGAGGAAATGCAACTGAAGATCCTAATGCTCACATCAGCAACTTTCTGGAAGTTTGCGGTACTTTCAATTACAATCGAGCATCAGAAGAAGCAATGAGGCTGAGGGTTTTTCCATATTCCTTGAAAGACAGAGCAAAAGCATGGCTACATTCATTACCAGCAGTATCTATCACAACTTGGAACGCTCTAGCCACAAAATTCCTTGCAAAATACTTTCCACCAGCCAGAACTGCAAAGTTGAGGAATGACATCACATCCTTTGTGCAGCAAGATTCAGAATCCCTGTACGAAGCTTGGGAAAGATACAAAGATTTGCTCCGGAAATGTCCTCACCATGAGATTCCAAAATGGCTTCAAGTCCAAACTTTCTATAATGGACTTTCTGGACTGATGAGAACCACAATCGATGCTGCTGCTGCTGGAGGAGCTTTGATGGCAAAAGGAGAAGATCAAGCCTGGGACCTAATCGAAGAAATGGCCAATAAATTCCCTATGGCCAACAGAAAGGAGCATTATTCAAAGAATTGCAGGAATCTATGAAGTTGGAGCTAATACAGCACTCAACACCAAACTAGATCAGATATGCAAATTCATGGAGACTCTTACCACTGGATCCACAAGTTCACCATATGGAGGAGCACCAGAACCAACCAACTTGAAGAGACGGTGAATTATGTCAACAATTTCAACAGACAGGGGAATAATCCATATTCAACACCTATAACCCAGGGTGGAGGAATCATCCTAATTTTTCATGGAGCAACAATTCAGGGAAAAAGAACTATCCACCACCTGGATTCCAGCAACAGAATAAAAGCCAGGAGCAGACAAATGAACCAGTAATGGCAGATATGCTAGCTCAATTAAAAAGATATGAAGCTATGATTCAGAGCCAATCAGCTTCCATCAAAGCACTGGAGAATCAAATCGGACAACTGGCCAATGCTCAGAGTTACAGACCGCCAGGTAATCTTCCCAGCAACACAAACCAAATCCAAGGAACCGAGGGAAGGAGCAATGTCAAGCCATTACTTTAAAGAGTGGTACTGAGATCAACAAAGATGTTGGAATCCAGATGTCCCAAGAAGAAGTTCCAAAAGAAGCCGAGAAACAGATGGAAGAAAAAGAAGCAAAGGAAAAAGAAACAAAGGAAAAAGAACCAGAACAAATCACTCCACCACCACCTTTTCCTCAGCGTCTTCAGAAAAGCAAAATGGACAAACAGTTTGCTCGTTTCTTGGAAATTTTCAAAAAGCTGCACATTAACATACCATTTGCAGAAGCCTTGGAAAAAATGCCCAGTTATGTCAAATTCATGAAAGACATTCTTTCACGAAAACGGAGATTGGGAGACTACGAAACAGTAGCTTTGACAGAAGAATGCAGCGCCATCATTCAGAGAAACTTCCTCCGAAGTGAAAGATCCTGGCAGTTTCACAGTTCCATGCACCATTGGAGAACATTACATCGGTAAGCTTTATGTGATTTAGGTGCCAGTGTTAATTTAATGCCTTTTTCTATTTACAGGAAACTGCAAATTGGAGAAGCAATGCCTACCTCAGTATCTTTGCAACTTGCTGATCGAACACTCGCATTTCCGAGAGGAGTCGTGGAAAATGTGCTGGTTAAAGTTGACAAACTCATCCTTCCAGCAGATTTCATCATCCTTGACATGGAAGAAGACAAAGAAGTACCTATCATTCTTGGGAGACCATTTTTGGCTACAGGTAAAACTGTGATTGATGTGCAAAAAGGAGAACTAACCATGAAAGTGCAGGACCAAGAAGTACCTTTAATGTTTTTCAAGCCATGAAATTTCCAAGCGATGAAAAGGAAGAAGAAGAATGCTTCAGAATTGATGTTATTGATAAAATTGTTCAGAATACTGAGTCAAATCCCACAGATACACTTGAAGCTTGCATCACCAACATGACTGACAACGAACTAGATGCTGAAATCTTGGAATGTATCAATTACCTTGACAAACCATTCCGATTCAAAGTAACACCACCAGTTGAAAGCTTGGAACTGCCAAAGAAAGATCGAATCAAGCCTTCGATTGAAGAACCACCACAGCTGGAACTAAAGTTACTTCCGAGCCATCTCAGGTATGCATTTCTTGGAAACTCTTCTGAATTACCTGTTATTATTTCTTCTTCACTAACATTGGAACAGGAAGAAAAGCTACTGAGAGTATTACGAGAGCACAAAAAAGCCATTGGCTGGACTATAGCAGACATTCGAGGCATTAGTCCATCATTTTGCATGCATAAAATCTTGATGAACGATGAATACAAACCCACGGTGGAGCATCAATGGAGACTCAATCCAATCATGAAGGAAGTCGTGAAGAAAGAAATCATCAAATGGTTGGATGCTGGTATCATTTACCCCATATCAGACAGCACTTGGGTAAGTCCTATGCAGTGTGTACCAAAGAAAGGAGAAATTACTGTTGTCACCAATGAAAAGAACGAGCTGATTCCAACAAGAACGGTGACTGGATGGAGAGTATGTATGGATTACAGGAATCTGAACAAAGCCACGAGAAAGTACCATTTTTTTCGCTGCCATTTATTGACCAGATGTTAGACAGAAGCAGGACATGAGTTCTATTGTTTTCTTGATGGATATTCAGGGTACAATCAGATTGCCATCGCCACCAGAAGACCAGGAGAAAACTACTTTTACATGTCCCTATGGTACTTTTGCTTTCCGCAGGATGCCATTTGGATTATGTAATGCCCCTGCCACTTTTCAGCGTTGCATGATGGCCATCTTCTCAGACATGCTGGAGCAGAGTATGGAGGTTTTTATGGATGATTTTTCTGTGTTTGGCGATTCTTTTGACCATTGTTTGTTAAATTTGGAACAGGTACTACAAGGTGCGAAGATACAAACCTGGTACTCAATTGGGAGAATTCCATTTCATGGTACATGAAGGTATTGTTCTTGGACACCGGATTTCACAAAAGGGAATTGAGGTAGACAAAGCAAAAATCGAGACAATTGAGAAACTACCTCCACCAACATCTGTAAAAGGGATTCGGAGTTTTCTTGGACATGCAGGTTTTTACAGGAGATTTATCAAAGACTTTTGCAAGATGCCAAACCTCTTTGCAATCTTCTGGAAAAGGATGTGCCTTTCAACTTCACCAAAGAACGCCAGGAAGCTTTCGAGATCTTAAAACAGAAGCTGATTTCTGCCCCCATCATTGTAAGCACCAGATTGGACCCTTCCATTTGAGGTAATGTGTGATGCTAGTGATTTTACTGTAGGTGCAGTTTTGGGACAACGCAAAGCAAAGATTTGTCCACACCATTTACTACTCCTGCAGAACTCTGAATGAAGCTCAACTCAACTACACAACCACTGAAAAGGAGTTGCTAGCAGTTGTGTACACTTTTGACAAATTCCGCTCTTATCTGCTGGGTCCCAAAGTGGTGGTCTACACAGATCATTCAGCAATCAAATATCTGATCACAAAGAAAGATGCCAAACCCAGATTGATCCGTTGGATACTTCTTTTGCAGGATTTGACGTGGAGATCCGACAGGAAAGAACAGAAAACCAGGTGGCAGATCACTTATCGAGGCTCGACAATGGAGAAACGGCTGACAAAGAACTGATAATCAAAGAAAATTTCCAGATGAACACTGTTTTCCATGAAACAACAGGAAGTCCATTGGTATGCTGACTATGTCAATTATATTGTATCAGGAAAATGGCCGTTGGAATGGACAACTCAGCAACGGAAGAAGTTCTTCAAAGAACTCAAGCACTATGTCTGGGATGAACCGTACCTGTTTTAAACCGCTGTGCTGATCAATTACTGAGACGGTGTGTTCCACGGGAGGAAGTCAACAGTGTTTAAACACTGTCATTCATCACCATACGGCGGACACTTCAGTGGAACAAAACTGCAGCCAAAGTCCTTCAATCAGGTTTGTTCTGGCCCACATTTTTTAAAGATGCTTATCTTTTTGCTTTTCAATGTGACAGGTGCCAGAGAACAGGGAATATTTCAAGAAGAAATGAAGGACCATTGCAAAACATTCTGGAAGTGGAGATATTCGATGTGTGGGGTATTGATTTCATGGGACCATTTGTTCCATCATTTGGAAACATGTACATTCTAGTTGCTGTAGACTACGTCTCCAAATGGGTTGAGGCAATTGCACTGCCATCCAGATTTCCAAAGTGGTGATCAAATTCCTGAAAAAGAACATTTTCACTCGGTTGGAACACCTCGAGCAATCATCAGCGATGGTGGCTCTCATTTCTGCAACAGATACTTTGATGCACTCCTATCCAAATATGGAGTTACTCACAAGATTGCCACAGCTTACCATCCACAGTCAAATGGACAGGTTGAAGTTTCAAACAGGGAGATCAAAAGAATCCTAGAAAGAACCGTTGGATCAACAAGGAGGGACTGGTCTACAAAACTGGATGATGCATTATGGGCCTACCGAACAGCTTACAAGTCACCCATTGGTATGTCCCCATATCGATTGGTGTTTGGGAAAGCATGCCATCTGCCAGTTGAACTTGAACACAAGGCGTACTGGGCACTGAAGAAACTGAATCTTGATTCACAAGCTGCAGGAGAGAAAAGACTTCACCAACTCAATGAATTGGAGGAATTTCGCCTACAGGCTTATGAGAATGCCAAATTGTACAAAGAAAAGACCAAAAAATGGCATGACCGAAAAATTGTGCACAGACAGTTAGAACCAAGGCAGCAGGTGTTGTTGTACAACTCGAGGTTAAAACTTTTCCCTGGAAAGTTAAAATCTAGGTGGTCCGAACCATTTGTGATCACTCAGATTTTACCATATGGAGCTGTTGAGTTACTGGATCCTAATACCAACACAACATTCAAAGTTAACAGTCAGCGTGTCAAGCACTACTGGGGAGAATCATTTGAGCGACAAAAAGAAAGTGTCACACTTTCAGATCCAGCATAAACGTTCGAAAAGTCACGTCTAGCTGACGACGATTAAACTTAGCGCTCGCAGGGAGGCAACCCATGCAATTTTTGTATATATAGTAATTTGGTGTGATTTAATTTTGTGTGTTTAGTTTTTGCAGATTAAGTCATTTCAAGATGGAAAAAGCTCTCGCAAATCTTCACAAGCAATTTCCTTCTCTCCCTCAAAAATCTCTGATGAAAGTCTACAAAGCTCGCTTGGAACGGATGAGACTACTAACAATCCATGGTGTGCCCAATGACATTCGTTGGGTAATTGAAGCACAAGTCCGATTGGCAGGTGAATCCTCTGATTCTTTTATTTCACATCTGCCTGGTTTTGGAAGAAGCACCTATGCAAAGAAACGAAGAGCTAAGCAAATGGGTGTTTGTTACAAATGTGCACGTTGGAATTACAATACTCGTTGTCATTCTTTAGGAATGGTGTCTGTTAATCGCGAAGACAAAATTAAATTCATTAGGAATGGCTTGAGTAAGGAGTCTTTAGATGATATATCTTCGACTCTTGAGACGCATCCCAGTGGATATGTTCACATAGACTTTCGCAGATTACATACACAATATCAAAAAGAAAGACAAAAATTAAGTCTTGCGAATCTGACTCAAAAAGACCCTGTTTGCCAATTTATAAGAAAATTGGATGGGAAGCTTGTCCCTGACGCATAGATGTCAATCAAGCCGTTACTTTTCTTGCACATAATATATCTCTTTGTCTTTTCTTAATAATTGTGATTTGTTTTGTTATTTTCTTTTATTTTCTCCGACAGGATCCATACCTTTTTGACTATCACGATCTATTGTTGTACTAATCGTCATTTGGAAGATACTTGTGCTATTTTTACTCACCCCTTTCAGGTATTATAAATTCAACTCATCATTGCACCTTTGAAGTCATCCAGAATTAAGAAAGAAAAAAAAAACATAAAAATGGAAGCCACTTCAAGAAGACGAGTTGAAAACATTTGTGTGTTTTGCGGTAGTAGTGTTGGTACTAAACCACAATACATAGAAGCGGCACAGGAGTTGGGTCGAGTATTAGCTGCAAGGAATATGCACTTAATATATGGCGGAGGAAATCTTGGATTAATGGGGATCGTTTCAAAGGCCGTACAGGATGGAGGCAGTCATGTTTTGGGAATCATCCCAAAACCCTTGGCAGAGGCAAATCTTATTGAATCATCAAACGGAGAGGAATTGATCGTGTCAGGTATGTCTGAACGACTGGTAGAAATGATTAACCGTGCTGATGCTTTTATTGCTTTGCCAGGTGGCTTGGGTACAATGGAAGAAATTTTTATCGTACTATCTTGGGCAAACCTGAACATACACACAGAAACCAATTGGGCTGTACAATGTTGATGGATTTTATGATTTTCTTGTGTGTTTCTTGATGATGCCCGGAGAAATGGATTCATATCAAAACCTTTAAAAGAAATCCTACTTTACTGCCAGAACTGCTCCAGATCTAATTGACCAACTCATAGCCTATGAACCACAAGTTGACCCTATCATTTCAAAGATAAATTGGTCTGGGGACGATCGTGGTAAGAGACGTCGGGTTAATCTGGATCTTAACCTTTAAATTCCTGTAGAACTTCAGTTAACCAGGTATTATCGTCTAAACTCTTCTGCTACTGTTTAAGACATTGGGGACAATGTCTCATTTAGGTTTGGGGGAGGGAATTAGTTGATTAATATCTTGTTTTTAGTTGTATGTTGTTTTTATTTTTTTAGTCCAAAATTTTTCGAAAAATACAAAAAAATTGAAAAATTTTCAAAAATTACAAAATATTTTGCATTTTGGTGTTTTTTATTTTGACTAAAAAGGTGGAATTGGTAAAAGATAGTCGAGTAAGGAATTTCCGCTCCTGAGACGTATCTTAAACCTATTTTGAAACAAGTTAATTTTTGTTTATTTCCTTTTTAATTATTTAATTTGTGAATTCTCCTTAAAACTAACTAAAATGTATCTTCATATGTTCAGTTTACAGGTATTATGAACTTACATGGAACATACAGTCGTGAGCTAAAATTGAAAAGTTTGTAATATTCAGTGCTCTAGTTTAATTGGAGGAAGCATCTCCAAAAAATGATGGAGTAAAAAAAAAAAAAAAAAACGTCTGAAATCCGAGTTATTAAGTCTGTAAGGGTGTTTTAATACCTAGTGCCCTAAAACCAACTGGTTTGGGAGTCACTGGCCCAAAGCTCGCTACATGGATCGAAGATGCTGTAAAAAATATATATATCTGAAGTCTGAGTAATTAAGTTCGTAGGGGTGTCTTAACACCTGGTGCCCTAAAGCCAACTGGTTTGGAGCCACCGACCCAAAGCTCGCTACATAGACGGAGGTATTGTAATAAAAATAAAAAATAGAGAAAAAATCAAAGAAAAAAATCAGAAAATTATTCCATTACTACAAAAAGGTGTGAAATCTGATAGAACTTTAGGACAAAAATATTACTCTCTTATCAACTGCACTTATGACTGTTGTGGGCAAAAATGAGTTGATTAAAATTTTGTTAGCTGTGTATATGGAGAATGGTAAAAATAATCGGAGAATTTACTTATTCGGTAATTTAGAAAGAATCAAAACAACTAGTAACTTGGAGTAGAATTTTCACCTGATTAGTCACTAACTTTCTTTATTCTCTTTTCGCTTGTCTTTTTGCTTTTGTGTGCATTAGTTTTAATACCTTTTACTTTTGTAAAATGTTTGTGGGTATCATTGCTGTAAACCCTCACGAGACTACACTCGTCCAGTAGGGACACCTAGGGGTTTAAAGGCTTGTTGCATATGCTATGCAACCGTGATCCCTACGAAAATGGTTAGTTAAATTTTGTTATGTTATTTTTTTTGGAAAATTCTAATCCATGCCCAAGATCAAAAGAGCAAACAAAACATATAATGAATGAACAATATTGAAGTATGGCGGAATCATACTCACAAAGATCGGAATGCGGATGCGTTGATGAAACAAAAATTTTCTCCTTTGTGCAGTGAGGGTTTCGGCAAACAGAAAAGAGAAGCTCCAGCAATTTTTGATCTTCCAAGCTCTAAGATTAGTTTCCCATAACACCTTTGTATGATCCCTTGATGGTGCTAGCCTTGTGTGTGATTTGTGATTTTTAATTCCAAACAAACACAAATTCTTCAAGTTTTTGCAACAAAAACAGAAAAGTGGAGAGGGTGTGAGAGCTCACAGTTTCGGTCATGAGAGATAGAGAGAGTGTTATGATTTTTGTTACAAAAATCAATTTATATTTATGCCATAATATTTATTAAATTAATAATAAACTTATGACACAAATCATGCAATGGCTTAGAGTGTCAAACACTCAAACTCCATGCAAAACCATTGAGTGTATTGTACACTATCACCATGCAATGTATTAACAATTAAATAATGCATATAAAATGACATGTGTCATGTGGGCCCCACACAACCCAAATGAAAGTGGGCCCATGCGTACTCACGCGTTCGGGTTCGATATTTCCGAAATACCGAACTTTCGTCGCGACGTTAATTAAATCGAATTTAAATAAATAATTGCGCCTAGCGAAATTATTATTTACGTCGCTAACGAATTAATTCTAAATTAACTCGTTTGCCCGAATTAAAATCTAATTTTAATTTCGCGTCGAAATCGAATTTCGATTATTATATCGAATATAATAATTTTACGATTAATTCCAAATTAATCGTTCTCTCTCTATGTATAGTACTTTATCCAAGATAAAGTCTCTCCGTAATTAATCCAAGATTAATCGAGTTTGAATCATACGTCATTGGTGAATCTTCGGGAAGCGACCCAAGAGATCTCTGGATATGTTGGCAGTAAATACGGCCGTCAGATTATCCGAACACGTACGTACCAAGTACTACGTTTTTACCGATTTACAAGACAAGGTTAGCCTCTAGCAAAACGCCATGCCTACCCAATTCTCCAGAAATATTCTTATTGGAATATAAGATCTATAACAGGCGTAGTATACCGTAGTATAGTGTATACTGATCCAGTATCGGATGATCACATGTAAGGCCTGGGGCTGGAGATGTGTCTGCCCCGTACGATACATATATCGGACATCAAGCAACTAGTCTCTTTGAATCGGATAATCCTGACCTTGTCATATTATCCCGATGGTTGCAACCATTATAGAGTACTAGTTCTGTATCCTGCGCGATCATCATCTCCATATGTCTGAAGTGATACTTCATCTTGACATCACACCCAATACACTACGATTCCCGATAAACCTAGAAGAGGTGTACACAGAACTGTTAAAGCCTGGACGACCAAAACTAAAGTCTACCGATTGTCGCAAGTACTAGCGATGCAAGTCTCAGGTTAAGACCATATGCACCTACCCTGAAGCGGACTCCCATAGACACGCAGACATACTACCAATGGGATTCCGCGGGGTCTATCCAGAGCGAAGCTGTTTTCCGTACCATCGGTAAAAACACAACCTCCTACCGCACTTGCATAAGTATCCAATACTCAAATATATGAGAACTATGCTGTTGTGCCCTCACAACACGCACAAGTGCAGTACTAGTCTATTCCGCATTATCGATGTCCAATCTCGATAATACTACGACTAGGGATATTTAATGATTAAACCTTTATGGATTGATACTGTCTCATATCATCTCAATCCGGAATTAATCATAGGGACTTTTACCATTTATATATCAAAGTAAATAAATTACAACGGTAAAAGGCAATTTCATTACTACATAGTTAATTTTGTACAATAATACAAATCATTTACAAAATAGTGACGCTATGGGTCATTACTGTCTAACAATCTCCCACTTGGCCTATAGCCAGTCACTCAAGCATCTAATACCTGAACTATGTACATGTCGCTCAAACTTTTCCCGAGGAATAGCCTTCGTCAGCGGATCTGCAATATTATCCTCTGATGCGATCTTTTCGATCTTCACATCGCCACGATGTATGATCTCTCGAATCAGATGGAATCGTCGAAGAACATGTTTGGATCGTTGATGAGACCTTGGTTCCTTAGCCTGTGCTATAGCCCCGCTATTGTCACAATACAATGGAACGGGCTCAGCTGCTAACGGAACTACTCCTAATCCAATTAGGAATTTACGGATCCAAACTGCCTCTTTTGCTGCTTCAGCTGCTGCTGCAATGTACTCCGCTTCAGTTGTTGAATCGGCAACAGTATCTTGCTTGGAAGATTTCCAGCTCACTGCTCCGTTATTCAAACAAAATATGTACCCAGATTGCGACTTAAAGTCGTCTCTGTCGGTTTGGAAACTTGCATCGGTATACCCAGATACCTCAAGTTCTCCATCTCCATAGATTAAGAAAGCATCCTTAGTTCTGTTAAGATACTTAAGGATACTCTTAACCGCCATCCAGTGATCTTTACCTGGATCGGCCTGATATCGACTGCACATGCTCAAAGCATGGGACACATCAGGTCGTGTACATATCATGGCATACATGATCGATCCGACTGCCGAGGCGAACGGAGTCCGACTCATGTTGTCTCTCTCATCTTGTGTTTAGGACACATGTCCCTAGATAGATAGACGCCATGTGATATTGGTAACAGTCCCCTCTTGGACTGATCCATGTTGAATCTCTTCAACACTTTATCAATATATGTACTCTGGGAGAGTCCAAGTAGCTTTCTAGATCTATCCCGGTAGATCTTTATTCCTAGAATAAAAGCTGCCCCTCCCAGATCTTTCATGGAGAATTTCAATGAAAGCCAAGCTTTCACCGACGTTAACATGGGAATGTCATTGCCGATAAGCAATACATCGTCGACATAAAGGACAATAAAAGTCAGTGCACTCCCCTAACCTTCTTATATACACAAGGATCATCTTCGTTTTGAATGAAATCATATTCTTTTATGATCTCATCAAAACGCTGGTTCCACGACCGCGATGCTTGCTTCAGTCCATAAATGGACCGATTTAACTTACAAACCTTGTTTGCAAGTCTAGGTGCGATAAAACCGTCAGGCTGTTGCATATAAACATCCTCCGAAAGGTTTCCGTTAAGGAAAGCGGTTTTAACGTCCATCTGCCATATTTCATAATCGTAATATGCAGCTATTGCAAGCATTATCCGAATGGATTTAATCATGGCAACGGGTGAGAAGGTTTCGTCATAATCAACTCCAAGTCGTTGACGATATCCCTTCGCTACAAGCCTAGCTTTGTACGTTTGTACGTTGCCATCCATGTCAGTCTTCTTCTTGAAGACCCATTTGCATCCAATAGGCTTTACGCCTTCTGGTGCATCAACCAGTGTCCAAACTTGGTTGGTATACATGGAATCCATTTCGGCCTTCATGGCTTCTTGCCATAAAGCGGATTCGATACCTTGTATCGCTTCCTCATACGTAGCCGGTTCATTATCCTCAATAAGATTAATATCTACATGAGGTGAGATCAGGAATCCATACCTCTCAGGTATTACCCTGACTCTCTCCGACCTACGCGGTCCTTGTGTATTTGAAGATTGTGGTTCAGTCTCATCCCAGATGGACTGTTCATGTTCCGTTGATAATTCATTGCCAAGAACAGTATCACTACGACTTTCATCGAGTTCTACTTTCTTCCCACTAAACACTGCATTTAGGAATTCCTTCTCAAGGAAAACCGCATGTAGAGCAACAAATACTTTGTTCTCTTGTGGGTGATAGAAGTAATATCCTTTGGTTTCCCTAGGATATCCAACGAATAGGCATTTATCTGATTTGGGTTCAAGTTTGGTACCTTCCAAACGTTTAACGTATGCCCAGCAACCCCAAATCTTCAGGAATGAGAAACCGGTTTCTTACCTGTCCATATCTCATATGGTGTCTGTTCAACAGACTTTGACGGAACCTTATTCAAAATAAGAACTGCACTGTTTAATGCATATCCCCAGAAGGAAATTGGCAGCTCAGTGCGACTCATCATCGACCTTACCATGTCCAACAAGGTACGGTTTCTCCGTTCGGACACACCATTTAATTGTGGTGTTCCAGGAGGAGTCCACTGTGAAAGAATACCATATTCTTTCAGGTAATCTTGAAACTCATTACTTAAGTATTCGCCACCACGGTCCGACCGTAATGTCTTAATACTCTTGCCTGTTTGTTTTTCAACTTCGTGTCGAAACTCTTTGAATTTCTCAAAAGTTTCCGACTTGTGCGTCATTAGATACACATAACCGTAACGTGATGCATCATCGGTAAAGGTTACGAAGTATCGATATCCACCTCTAGCCTGGCTAGACATGGGCCCACAAACGTCACTATGAACGAGGGCTAACAGTTCAGTGGCACGTTCACCTTTACCGCTAAAAGGTGATTTAGGCATTTTGCCTAATAAGCAAGATTCGCAGACGTCATATGAATTTGGATCAAATCCGTCCAAGTACCCACTCTTCGAAAGTGTGGATATGCGAGTCTTGTTAATGTGTCCCAGACGACAATGCCACATATAAGTTTCATCATTTGGATCACTCTTTTTAAGCCTTTTGTTTGTTAATTTATATGTAGGAGATTCATTTATATTCAAAATATAAAGACCATTATTTGCAACTGCAGTGCATTTTCTGCATCATTTTTATATAAATAACACCCAGTGTTTCTAAATACAAAAGTGTACCCATTCGGGTTAACAAAGATACAGATATAATATTCCTAGTCAAACTAGGTACATAATAACAGTCATTTAGTTTAAGTACATGCCCCGAGGGCAGTTCTAATACAAAAGTGCCCACGGCCAAAACAGCAACAGGAGTTCCGTTTCCAACTCGTAGATCAATCTCCCCTGAAGCCAGAGTCCTGCTGTTCTGCAGATCCTGCACATCAGTACATATATGAGAACCACAACCAGAATCAAAAATCCAATTTTTAAAACTAGAAGTAGCCATGTTTATTTCAATAACAAACATACCAGAGGTCGGTGCCTTGCCCGCCTTGATCTCCCTTCTGATCGCCTTGTTCATGCGGCAGTCACGCTTCCAGTGACCTCTTTTGCCGCAGTTAAGGCATATGTCTTGTGACTTGTTCCTCGGCTTCCCAGAAGCCATCGGCATCTTGGCCTTGCCCTTGTTCTTACGCTTCTTCTTTTTCACCCCTCCAGTTGCCTTGGGCCCAGCCCTTGACGTCTGAGAGGTCGATGCAAAGTGCGCCTCGCGCTTGTTGCCTTTAAGAAGCTCTTTCTCTGACTCCTTAAGAATGGACAATAGCTCTCCAAGAGTATCGTCCGTATCCATCAACTTGTAGTTGATGATAATCTGCTTCCAAGTATCGGGAAGTGACTGTAAAAGCATGTCTACAGTCAGCTCAGCCTCCAAGACTATTCCCATCTTGGCCAGCTCATCAATGTCAGCTATCATTTGAGTCCCGTGGGCCTCAACTGAAGCGCCATCAGTCATACGGGAGCGAAAGAGTTTCTTCACCAACTCATACCTCTCCATCCGCTTATTAGTGCGTGTGAAGATCCTTTAGTCTAGCCATCATATTATAAGGATCCAAGTCCCTATTCTGGCGACGAAAGTGTTGAGTCATGGAAGCAAGCATGATCGACTGAGTTGTATCACAATCATCGCTATGAGTTCTCCATAACTCCAGCTCAAGTGGCTCAGTGGGCCTCGGCCCGAGAGGTCTCTGTATGGTGTACAACAGCCTCTCTGCCCCAAGGACTATCCTCAGGTTCATTTCCCAGTCAGCAAAGTTTGTGCCCTTAAATACATTATCACCCATGATTATGTCTCGGACATTTCCTTTGTTTGCCATCTTAACTACGATAGTCCAACTATCTAGTTAACGATATATGGGTACAGTCAAACTGTTACAAGAAAAATAACATTTTATTAGTCCAACTAATGTTAAAATATTGACGAAATAAATTTTGTAAGCGCGTAAAGCTAAGTATCTGAATGAAATTGCAAATTCAATACTAGCCTCCCACTATTTTCTGCAAGTCTCTAACCCTCTGTCGAGTACTCGGGAAATCCAATTTCCTAGTGGGCTAGGATCCCGTTAAATAACACACAACCTTGACTTTGGCCAACAAGTTGTATGATATTTAACTAGGTAGATCTCGAAGATCAATTGGATCCCATCCAATTCCTAGATCCGGTAGGTGGACATCCAAGTCCGAAACATATATATCTAATACATATGTCAATGTATCCAATACATTTTCCTAACCATTTCCTCTGAATCAACTAAGTCTTGGCTTTGGCACAACAAACTTAATGATTCCAGTTAAGCGGGACCCATTGACATGGAAAGTTTCGTAATCAATGTCGATGGACAAGAAGTGATCTTGACTTTGGCCAACAAATCACAACTTGGACAAGACACCGATATGGAACAAAACTCTCATGATTCAAACACATCCTCAATTGACAAAGGTCTTGACTTTGGCCAACAAACCAATGCCAATTTCGGATCTTGAGAAAGAATCACTCAACGGAAGGAAAATCGCTTAATATTGTTTGAGGGATTTTCGTGTAATTGGCAACCAATTAATTTATCTTTGTTAGGTCTCATCATCATACACCCTTAAGCATGCTTCTAAAACATCATAAAGCGCGTAAAGTAAAGTAATAGCGATATACGGATGGATATGAACAACAACTTGTTCCTACAACAAATCACTCCCTTTCCTCTCCCCGCTAGAACTATTCTACTCTTACCCAATTACATAATACAATAAGAGAAACCTCATTTACATTGAGGGGAATTAGGTGAGAAGAGAATACAAAGAGACAATAAGAGAAAGGCTGGACACGCAGGTCCAATTTATAAATTCTAAATTTACAATAATTTCTAAAATTACCCTTCCCTTCTAATATCCATCCGATATACACTATTCATACATTACATCCACATTCATTCATTCAAGGCATGTTATACAACCAATCAAATCCAATTAATTAGTCTTTAATTAGGTGACAATACAATGTTCAAACAATTGTTTGCATTTGCGCGAGTCCAACTCAATTTGAGAATAAATACTTATAGTATGAATTCACGAATTATATCGAACTACTCGTCAAATCCAATTTAAGTCGTATTCAATACTAATCCTTATATTTAATTCCAAATTAAATATTTACACTTTTATTGTGCTTTTATGACTTAGATTCCAAATCTAATTCTATCGGGTCTCAAAGCCCAATCAACATCCAATGTCCGTTTAATTAAAGTCCGATGGGCTTTCAATTGATTTCATTAGGCTTGGGCCTTGGTCAATGTGGGTCAAACCCAATTTCCAAGCCCAATAAGGAATCACCCTCATTTGCCATAAAAATCAATATCAAGCCCATAAGGCCCAATTAAACATAAAAGCCCATTTATTACATTTGGACTTAATGGAGTGATTTAGGCCCATTTTTGGATCCAATCCAATTTGCCCAAACCTACTTGGTCCAACCAAGCCCATTATGTCCAAATATAATAGTTTTAGGCCCAATTCAAAATTAAGCCCAATTAATCAAATTTTAAAATTCCAAATTTTATAACTTAATTAATTAAAGTGTAATGTCATGATTAATCCTTTAAATCAATATTTCCAAAATATCAAATTAATCCATTAATCATATTTTTATCTTAAATACATGTCCAACATTATTTAATCAAAAAATCAAGTCCCTAATCTTCTTCCATGCATTCGGCCAAGGTGATGAAAAATTACCGATTTCGTTTTCAATCCAATCGAATCACAAATCGTCATTTTATGTTCGTTTAAAGTCATCCAATGATCTTATAAACAACAAATCATCATCTCCATGGTCTAGGTAGTATTCGGCCAAGCCTCTCCAAGAGGGGAAAAATTAATCCAATTTATTTTTCATGAAATTGATAATGTATAACATAATGTAACATACATTTAAGCATACTTAATCAATCAAAATCATCAAATCATGCTTCAATCAATTTTGCCCAAATATTACCCTAATATATTTTCATGCTCTTTAAGATTTGATACCATTGTTGGAAATTCTAATCCATGTCCCAAGATCAAAAGAGCAAACAAAAACATATAAATGAATGAACAATATTGAAGTATGGCGGAATCATACTCACAAAGATCGGAATGCGGATGCGTTGATGAAACAAAAATTTTCTCCTTTGTGCAGTGAGGTTTCGGCCAAACAGAAAAGAGAAGCTCCAAGCAATTTTTGATCCTTCCAAGCTCTAAGATTAGTTTCCCATAACACCTTTGTATGATCCCTTGATGGTGCTAGCCTTGTGTGTGATTTTATGTTCCAAACAAACACAAATTCTTCAAGTTTTTGCAACAAAAACAGAAAAGTGGAGAGGGCTGTGAGAGCTCACAGTTTCGGTCATGAGAGAATAGAGAGAGAGTGTTATGATTTTTGTTACAAAAATCAATTTATATTTATGCCATAATATTTATTAAATTAATAAAAACTTATGACACAAATCATGCAATGGCTTAGAGTGTCAAACACTCAAACTCCATGCAAAACCATTGAGTGTATTGTACACTATCACCATGCAATGTATTAACAATTAAATAATGCATAAAATGACATGTGTCATGTGGGCCCCACACAACCCAAATGAAAGTGGGCCCACGCGTACTCACGCGTTCGGGTTCGATATTTCCGAAATACCGAACTTTCGTCGCGACGTTAATTAAATCGAATTTAAATAAATAATTGCGCCTAGCGAAATTATTATTTACGTCGCTAACGAATTAATTCTAAATTAACTCGTTTGCCCGAATTAAAATCTAATTTTAATTTCGCGTCGAAATCGAATTTCGATTATTATATCGAATATAATAATTTTACGATTAATTCCAAATTAATCGTTCTCTCTCTATGTATAGTACTTTATCCAAGATAAAGTCTCTCCGTAATTAATCCAAGATTAATCGAGTTTGAATCATACGTCATTGGTGAATCTTCGGGAAGCGACCCAAGAGATCTCTGGATATGTTGGCAGTAAATACGGCCGTCAGATTATCCGAACACGTACGTACCAAGTACTACGTTTTTACCGATTTACAAGACAAGGTTAGCCTCTAGCAAAACGCCATGCCTACCCAATTCTCCAGAAATATTCTTATTGGAATATAAGATCTATAACAGGCGTAGTATACCGTAGTATAGTGTATACTGATCCAGTATCGGATGATCACATGTAAGGCCTGGGGCTGGAGATGTGTCTGCCCCGTACGATACATATATCGGACATCAAGCAACTAGTCTCTTTGAATCGGATAATCCTGACCTTGTCATATTATCCCGATGGTTGCAACCATTATAGAGTACTAGTTCTGTATCCTGCGCGATCATCATCTCCATATGTCTGAAGTGATACTTCCGTCTTGACATCACACCCAATACACTACGATTCCCGATAAACCTAGAAATAGAAGAGGTGTACACAGAACCTGTTAAAGCCCTGGACGACCAAAACTAAAGTCTACCGATTGTCGCAAGTACTAGCGATGCAAGTCTCAGGTTAAGACCATATGCACCTACCCTGAAGCGGACTCCCATAGACACGCAGACATACTACCAATGGGATTCCGCGGGGTCTATCCAGAGCGAAGCTGTTTTCCGTACCATCGGTAAAAACACAACCTCCTACCGCACTTGCATAAGTATCCAATACTCAAATATATGAGAACTATGCTGTTGTGCCCTCACAACACGCACAAGTGCAGTACTAGTCTATTCCGCATTATCGATGTCCAATCTCGATAATACTACGACTAGGGATATTTAATGATTAAACCTTTATGGATTGATACTGTCTCATATCATCTCAATCCGGAATTAATCATAGGGACTTTTACCATTTATATATCAAAGTAAATAAATTACAAAACGGTAAAAGGCAATTTCATTACTACATAGTTAATTTTGTACAATAATACAATATCATTTACAAAATAGTGACGCTATGGGTCATTACTGTCTAACAATTTTATTTGTATTTTGCTCGAGGACTAGCAAAATGTTAGGTTTGGGGGTTGGTGTGTGATGAGTGGTATTTATATCACTATTTCCCACTCATTAACCTTAATATTTTGTATATTTCTTGAGTTTTGTGAATATTTTGATTGTGTTTTATGTTTATTTTGCAGATAAATAAAGTTTGGACAGCACTGGAGGCAATTTGGGGGAAAAAACCGGACAAAAAATGCGTCAACAGGGATATTTTCGTCTTTTGCGCCTCGCGACGCTGAAACACTACTCGCCGCGACGCCCAGCGTGAGCCGAATCTGCTAACGTGCGCCAGGTCAACGGTCAACAATTTGAGAAGTTTTGATTTTGCTAAAATGCACCGTGCCACGTGTCACCATCACATCCCATCTGCTAACATGCGCCGTGCCACGTGTGTCATCATATGCTGCCGACACTCAGACTTGACACGTGTCGCCTCGTCTCAGCCACATCATTGGTCAACAAGTCAACCTTGCCACGCGTCGTGCCACATCATCGTCCACGTCAGCAGGTCAACCGAGTCAACTTGCCACGTCAGCCTCAGCCAATCACAACTTGACACGTGTCGCCACGTGTCGCAATCCTATTATGCCGACAAGTGAAGTCAGCCGCCACGCCACGTCATCGCCACGTCGTCGCCGCGTCAGCATGACGTCATCAATGACGTCATCACAATAATTGAGAATTAGCCGCTTTGACACGTGTCACGTGAACATCAGCCTCCTTGCTACGTGTCGCCTTCTCATCGTGCCACGTCGACAAATCCAACGTCGCGACGTTGAGGTCCTTGGCGTCGACGCGCGCGCGCGAACAGTGAAAAATTTTCCTATAAATAGAGCGCGAAATTTCAGATTTCAGTACATTATTCCCTCTCTCTTTTTTGATGTAAATAGGGAATCTTCTCTCTCTAAGTTTCGTTTTTAATTTTTAGTTTTTACTTTTGTAATAATTTTAATTACTTTTTGTAATAATAGTAATCTACTTTCTTATTTTACAGTTTTTACTATTCATTATGCGGTTAGGTAGGTAACTTCCCTATGCTTGGTGAAAGGTAATTATTTTACTATTGCTATTTAGTTAATCTCCCTTAAAAATAATATATTTACTATTTAAAATTCTGATTAATAAAAGATACCGCTATATTGGTCGGTTGGCAATTCAACTTAATCTGGTTTAAACCTGACTAATCAAGGAAACCGCTATATTGGTCGGTTGGTAAATTATTTTCTGTTGGTTTGAACCTGATTAATCAAAGATACCGCCAGATTGGTCGGTTGGTAAATTTATTTTGGTACCGCCTTTATGCTGGATTATGGACAAATATTACCACCTATATGGCTGGTTGGACTTAATTTGACTTAATCAGGATACCGCCAGATTGGTCGGTTGGTAAAATATTATCACAAGTTTATATATTATTTTATGGGAGATATCTAATTAGTAGTAGTAAAAGTAATTCCTTTTGCCTTAGCATTTTATTTTATTTCATTGTAATTTACTTTTCAGCATTTTACTTATCGCAATTACTTTTCAGCATTTTCATTTTATGTCTTTTAAGTTTTTACTAGCCCTAGCTATGTGTCATAACTAAGTAGTAATCTAGGGTTGTGATGAAATCCAATATCACCGGTTTATAAGGGTTAAATTATAATTTGGGTAATATAAAGATTTATTTATTGAGTCTTAATCTAATACTTTTTATTAACTGGCCACTAATAAAATTGATAAGGTAAACTTAAAATGAACTAGACATAGGGATTAGGGTTTTGGTTTAAGACCTCAGACTCAATAACCCACGATCTTCCTTGAGGATAGATAACCCTTTAATAGATTTCCTTACAGGATAGGAATATACCTGTCGGGCGGGGGGGGTAGCCATAATTGGAACTTAATCTTTAATGAATCCAGATAATTGATTGACATAGACATATGGTTCAATTAGGTTAAATTGGATATTTGTAATGACCATCGGAAGAGGCTTTTACATAATTTAGTGTTCCAGGTTAATAAATCAATATTTTACCCAATTATAAGATAACCACTTCATCATTAAATAATATTGGAAAATAACAACCCTAGATAGTTTTAATATTGAATTTCTCAAAATATCTTTTCAACCAATTTTAGTTACTTGCTTTTAAATTTAGAATCGTCGCCATTTCAAATCAATCAAACAACCTGTCAGATATTAGTAATCATTTGACCTCATAAAAATTAATAGATAAGATTTTAAGTCCTCGTGGGATCGATACTTTTTATACTACTTGAACGATACGTACGCTTGCGTTATACGTGTGTGTTTACGCCGGTCAATTACACACTGCATTAGTTATGGATTTTTAACCCAGCAGTGTCTCCCACTACTTTACATAATACCGTAATCCCCAACGGAAAATGAGAATTCAATAATTAAATTGAATTTCATAATGGGAAGTGGACCCCATGAATATATTTCGACTCACAGCTTTGGCACATTCTCACCTATGTATATTCACGGGTAGACAACTCATTGTCAATCACACTCGCTGTGATTCCTGATTTTGTCCTGACCGTTTCTCGTTATGAAAGCTTTGGCACGTTCACATAAGGCGTGTCAAGGCTTCACTGTCGATGACAAACTCAAGCTACCGATGTAGTCCTGACAGCTTTGGCACGTTCAGGATTTCCACTTTCACTTGAATTTGTCTCTTATCATATAAGTTCTACCAGCGTAAATGAACTACCTTCAACCATAACTGCACAGCTTTGGCACGATACAACTATAGCGTCATGAAATCATTCACATCTGTATTGACAAGGCGAACGAAGAAAAATATTCATAATACTACTCAATTTATAAAACCTTATTTAACGGGGATTTTCCTAAAAGATGTAATTCACTTTTTTAATCAAATTAAATAAATACATGCATGTAAAAAGTAAAGATTAGATTAAAATATCAAATTTAAAGGGCTAATCATATCATGGGTTCAGAATCACACTTGCTCTGATACCATTTTTTTTTGGTTTTATCAGGACGGCACAGCGGAAGAAGCACGGTTCGGGTGAAATCGTAGTTTAAAATTTTTAAACTTATAAATAAATTATTCAATATCCAATATTAATAATGAATTCATATTTCACCTAAACATATTTATTCAATATCAAATAACAACATAAATAATATAGAAACACCATGAAACTTTTACAAAAATGTTTTTCCGTAAAATAGCATAAAACGTATTTTTGACCGAACCGACCGACCAATGCACATGGAGACTGCTCAGGTCTGCCCCAAAAATATTTGGACAGTTTGTGGGCTGCCCGAACAGTGACCAACTGTAACATCCCCGATCTGAGAGATGTTACCGGCAGGGGATAGCTATGCTAACCCCATAAGCCTCTGACTATCTGACTGTAATTGAACTATTCTAATGCAATGTCATACATACAAACTAGACTTGTTTTGAATAAATTTTATTTCTCATGTCTATGAAATCAAATTACTTTACTTTACACATACTCACATATGTTCTTAAAGACTCATACTCTAATAATGCATTCCAGAAATTGTCCTTGGTGACTGCATCAGTATCCATCCTCTCGAGCTTGTCCTCTTGAAATCCCTACAAAACAATAAAAACTGGAGGGGGGTTAGATCGTTATACGATCTAAGCGATTGGACTAAAAATTGAGAACTGATATAAAAACCTTTTAGTTTTAAAACCAATTTTCCAAAACATCTTTATATGAAAACTTGTTCTGAAAGCTTTATCTTTCTGAAAAACTGCTTTTGAAACTCTAGTTTCTAAAAACTGTCTCTATAATCTGTTTTCTGAAAACTATTTGATTAAACTCTGAATTCTGAAACTTTGAAAACTGTATTCTGAAAATCTGCAATCCGAAAACTGAAAATTTTTCTGAAATCTGTATCTCTGTCTGAAAAACTGGACGTATGAGGGCGTTACGTATCGCCGTCCCCCCATACGCCTAACTGGTGCCAGCAATGCAAATCCATGACTTTGGGGCGTTACATATCACCGTCCCCCAAAGCATGCCACTACTGTCTCAGAAACTGGTGGTCTTGGAGCGTTACATATCGCCGTCCCCCAAGCCACAAACTGGAGCTGGGGGTGCGGATCTATGCTACCACCCAAGCACAAACTGGGGTCTAGGGGCGTTACGTATCGCCATCCCCCTAGCCCGTCTGGAGGATCTGAGAGCGTCCCCTCAATCCTCAACATATGCACATGCTCTATGTATCTGTCAATTCCAATTGTATCTCAAGTTACATACTGGGGTGAGGTTTTACCTCATGCCCCGAAATACATAAAAACTCATGTTTTAAAACTTTTATGTGTAAAGCACAGCTAAAACATATCATAAAACATAGATATCATGTAAATAACAAAGATAAAGAAGTCTAACGCCCTAAGGCATAAAAATAAGTTTTTTATCAAAATACGATATGAAAATCAAGTAAAAAGGAAAGTGTCCACTCACTGTGATCAATTTCGGCTGGCACTAGATTCCATGATCGAAAGGAACTGTGATTCTTGTGGATACCCTATGGTAGGAACTGTTGGGGTTGGTGCTCGGAGCGCCAATTCGGACCGTATTTATGTCTGATTCATGAATACGAACATCCCATTATTCCATAATATTACTTATTTATGGTTGCACCTCTTGTTCTTATATACGTATTCGATCTGATTACGATTAGATTGAAACTAAATGTGGTTTAGTGATATGTATATATTAGACAAAGGCCCGATAATATATAATGCAGTACACAGTTACAAAGTTAGTTTGTAATTGACATTGGGAAGTGTCACTGCTATATGTATATTATCAAACATAGTTCCTGGTCAAGATTTGCTAACATGGGTCAGTTAGTCAAATCCGTTGAGACCAGTACATGTCGTATATTGTGACTAGGTCCGATGGTTTATCCCAATGAACCATGAGTCTATGGAGACTCGTATAGACGTGTAGGTGTTTATAGTGGATAAACACTGAACGGCTCACCGAAGATTCTTAATGGATGGTACGCCAACGTCAATAAGAATCTTCTCGGGTTGAGTAGCATAGTGGTCCTTCGACTTGAGACACCACTGTGGATGTATGAGACATCCTCCACACTTAGATGGCAGTCACGTCACCGATCTATTTAGATCAGACCTCCGCCTGTTCGTTGGGTGTGGATCGATCCTCAGGATATCCTGTGTGTGTCAAGATATGATCCGTCAGTTCTGTGTACAGAGCATAGGTAGTCCATATATATTTAGCAGTCTGTTAAATCTGTGGCCACAGTATACATCGGAAGTAAGTTCCGAGTGTTATTTAGAGATTGCTAATAGATACGTCGACGAGATAATACCTATAGAGATTTGACGTTTACATCTATATCTCTGGGATTATCTGGATACCTGTGACGGAGGGATTATACGTATGCAATGACCTCGACCTGTATGATTCAGCTAGTTTATCCGTGATCGTCATAATCTACGGGTGGATAGATTATGGACATGAAATTGGATTTCGTGACGGATATACCTGAATCTATAGAGTCTCAATAATGAAACATACTCGTAGAGCACTAGAGCAACGTTTATGAATAATGATGATTACTTATAAATCGTTTAATCGTTAAATGAAAAATACATGCGAACGGGCCAAACCGTCATTTCCTAATTAATATGTATTTGTATTTAATATATGATATTATTAAATACACATTAATAAATAGTCAAATAAAGGTATTTGACATATATCATCAATATATGTATTTGAGATATTTAAAGTAAATATAATACATATATTTGATATATTTGTATTTAATTAATTATTTAATTATTTAATTGTTAAATGATTAATATAATTAAAATATAATATATCACCAAATGATAAAGTTAGGAAATGATTATAAGTTGCAATTGTTGACTTATACATTAAAGGAAATGGTTGTCAAATTGATTTTGACTTCTTAAGATATTTGTTCAAAAATGTTTGAAAAATGAAAATATCTTTTTTCTTTATTTCTTGTTAAATTTCGGCCATGACACTTTAAAGTATAAAAGTTATATTTTTCTAAGTTGCATTTGTTGACTAAATTAAATATCTTTAAAGTTGTTTTTGGATATTTAACCAAGTTGACTAAATTAAAGTGAAATGAAAATGAAATTACAATATTTGTTTTTCCTTTAGTGAATTCGGCCAAGGCATTCCTTGTCCAAGTATATATTGTTTTTCATTTCATTTCATTCTTAACCTAATACACTTTAAAGAAAAACTCCATTAATGGAAGCAAAGGAAGCTTGTGAGAAAGAAAGAAGAATCAAAGAAAGCTTGGATTTTAGTGAGTTTTTCCAACTTGCTATTAGAAAGGAAAATGTTCCTTAGGATCTAGGCTTTAACATATGATGTTCTTAGGTTATTTCTTTCTTTATTCCTTGTGTTTTTTTTTATGGAAGTTTTGATGGAAGTGTTGAGCATGTATGATGAAGGAAGGTTGTGACTATTGTAGTTATAAGCTTTCTTTTAAGGTTTTGGAAACCATGTTGCTAATCTAGAGTTGTTGACCCACTCTTAGATGACCTAGATTTGATCTTGAGTTGTTTCATTGTGTTGAGACTTTTATTGGATGGAAGAAAGATGATTGAAGTGTTGTATTTAACCAATTTGATCTAATTTGTCCAATTTGATGAAATTGAAAAATTAGGGTTCATTACCAATTCCAAATTTGGGGCTTTTCATATATGTTGTGTATTTGGATGTGTATATGATGCATATAAAGTTTCATGTTGATTGGATTACATTTGGATGTGTTTTGAGACATGAAATGACAAAAGGCACAAAATGCCCACCATTGGGAGCATTCGGCCAAGGATGATAAAATTTGGGGATTTGGTTGCTTTTGGTGTTTTGATGTTTTGAACATGCTAAGTTCATCTTAGAAATGATTTAGAATCATTCAAAATTGATTAGATCAATTTCGGACTAAAATGGACAAAATACCAAAGTAAGGGTAATTTGGTAAATTCACCTAAATATGATTTATTGAATTTTATTTCATAATTTGAATATTGGAATATTAAATAAATATGTTTATTTAATTCATCCGAGAAAAAGTTTTGAAATTGGAAAATACGATTTTCCACCGCTTCCGCTGCGTTACCGGATTTAGCCCCTAAAAACCCTTACAGGAACTTAATTAGAATCAAAAAAATCAAATAACTTGATACTTAAAAGATTCACTCAAAAATTATATACGTAAGACTTGTGGTAGTCATAATTTTGATATAGGACATGAGGATAACTTGATACGAGTCCCTAAAGGTGGTTTCTAACGAGTTAGGATGAAACTGGGGGACTTAAAACTGGTTTAGATGATTTCTATCTCGCGTCGCGACACGCAGTCCTTCTGCGTCGTGACGCACCACCTGCTTCTGGATTTGGCTTCACGCTTGCGTCACAACGCGCAGATCCTCTGTGTCGCGACGCGCTGCCGATTTACAGGTTTCTGGTTTCTTCTTCAAACTCTTCCAAGCTCAATTTATTCAATCTCTACTCTTTTCCAACACTTCCAAACCACAATCCAATTTCTTATTTATCATTCAACACCTCATGAAACATGCTTTATCCTTTCATTAATCAAGAATTCAATTCAATTTATAAAATATTTCATAACATATTAAAACCCAAAACTCAACATTCTTTAACCCAAAAATCTAATCATCAAAACATCAACCCTTAAACTTATAATCTCATCAATTTGAACCCAAAACATGATATTATCATCATCAAATCATTCATACCATCAAAAATCAAAAACTCAAAATTTGGGTCATGGATTCTTACCTCCATTTTCTTGATTTTCCTTTAATCTCCAAGTCTTCCATGGATGCCAAGCTTCTCTACTCTTTTATTCTCTCCTCTTCTTCCTCTCTTTTTCTTCTTCTTCTTCTCTCCTTCTTCTTCCTCTTCTTCCCTCTCTTTCTTTCTACTGTTTTCCTCTTTTCTTTCTATTTTTATTTTCTTAATTTTTGTGAAATTTCTAAATAGTGACTCATTTATATAGTGGCCTCATTAGATATTTTGCAAGTAGAAGAAAAGTGTATAAACTTGGGGAAAGTTTGAGAAATTTCCATTTAGACCCGAAATCACTATTCATCCAGAATTGGACTTGCGTTTTTGACCCGGTTCTGGTCCGAATTTGGAAAAATATTTAACGCAAAAGTTCTAGGTCTCGGTCTAAGATTTTTAACGATATAAAATTCATAAAAATCAGAGATCGTATGAAAAGTTTATGCCTAAAATACTACAGGCTGTTTAAAATAAATACGGTACAGTCCCGTCCCGGGACTTCGAGAAGTCTACCGATCGTCTCCAAATTTATTTTATAGATATACTTGAGTCCCATCATAATTTATCTTTACATGTCTTTGCCTCGCACGAAACAATACCACTGCAGACAGTAGTAAGAACTACTGGTCGTTACAAATTCTCCCCCCTTAAATAGGATTCGTCCTCGAATCCTCTCTGGGGTCTACTCGTGATCTTCTTAACTTCGCGATTATCCAAAGATGCTACTAAACTTATTTATTTGTCTCTAACCGCTGTTGACTACTAGATCCTCATTTTTCCCTTATTAAGTCCTCATTTGTAATACGTTTTGCTGAGTATTCTTGACTATTGTTCCTCTGTTCTTTCGTTGTACCTTATACCCTTCTCTCTAAGATTTTTCCTTTTAGTCCTTAACTTATGCTCCACGATTCCTTAATTTGAGCAAGTTATTAATTAACTAGTATCTTGGCTCTCCCTGAGAATTCTAATATCTCATACATATACTTGATATTTCTCTATTCCACTTGTCCAACTTGACTTTAACATTATTTCTTATTCTCGACTATCAACTCCCTATATTTCTTTTACAACTCTCAGCAGTCTTTAAGCTTTCCTTCTTCAACAACCGCTTTGCATTTAACTTATTTTGCCGTCCTTGTACTATAATACAAACCTACCAAACCACCCATAACCCGCGGTTAAACCATCTCAAACCCGTAGTGGTTTGGTCTCCTTAAGCTAGGGCTGGGTACCTTACGCAATTCCTCTCTAACTCTTTCTTAGTATTCTTTTTATCCTAGACTTAGGTATTACATTTTCTCGTGTTACTTTATCTAATGTTTCCTCTTAGTATCTATCACTTGGACTATCTTTTCTTTTCTTATTATCACTACTCTTGTACTTGCTCCTGGAGTATCTCAAGGTTGTACTTCCGTCCCATTTACTATCGGTATCGTTCGAGGGTTGGGAGGGTGGGGGCTAATCTCGAACTCTCGATGTTTTGATGATATACGCCCTTACCTGGAGCTCTCGCGGATGCCTGTCTAGTGTCTTTTCCTACACTGGGTTTCACCGTTAAAACTTTTTCCGGCTTACCTCTTCTGACCTTACTCCAGCTCAATTATCAATTATTTACTCTGCATTTTATCAGATCTTTCTAGAAGCATATTCCTTAATGATTTTTCCTTATACTATCTCTTTACTCCTTTCTATTACTTAACTTCCTGCGATTACTACGCTCTTTCTCTGGGTACTACTGTAATCTATTTATTATTATTCTTAAAGAAATTATTTTATTATAAATATTCCTTCTTAATCTTAGTCTTCCTACTCTTTATTCTTTGCTCTTTTGAAAACTCTATTCTCTTCAACTACTAAGGGCATACTCTATTTTTCGGCGACAATGCCACATATAAGTTTCATCTTTGTTACTTACTTTAAGCCTTTTGTTTGTTACATTATATGTTTGAGATTGATTTATATTCAAAATATAAAGAACATTATTTGTGTCAGCAGTGCAAATTTTCATATCATTTTTATACATAAAACACCCAGTGTTTCTAAATACAAAGTATACCCATATTGGGCTAAAATAGATACAGAAATAATATTCCTAGTCAAACTAGGTACAAAATAACAGTTTATAAGTTCAAGTACATGCCCGGAGGGCAGTTCCAAAACATAAAGTGCCCACGGCCAAAACGGCAACTCGAGTCACATTTCAAACGCGGAGGTCAATCTCTCCTGAGGCCAGTCTCCTGCTAATCCGCAGATCCTGCACATCAGTACATATATGAGTACCACAACCAGAATCAAAAATCCAAATTTTAAAATTAGAAGTAGACATGTTTATTTCTATAACAAACATACCTGAAGTCGGTGTCTTGCCCGCTTTGATTTCCTTCATGTGTGCCTTGTACTCGCGGCAGTCACGCTTCCAGTGACCCCACTTCCCGCACTGCAAGCATACATCTTGGGATTTGTCCTTGGGTTTCCCAAAACCCTTTGGCGATTTGGCATTGCCTTTCTAAATATGCTTCTTATTTTTAACACCTCCAGTCGTCTTGGGCCAAGCCCTCGGAGTCTGAGATGTTGAAGCATAATGCACCTCGCGCTTCTTGCTATTAAGGAACGCTTTCTCTACCTCACGCAGAGTGGACATCAACTCTCCAAGAGTTTGGTCTTGGTTCAACATGTTGTAGTTCATGATGAACCCACTCCAAGTGTCGGGGAGAGACTGTAGGATCAAATCCACTGAAGTCTCAGCCTCGAAGACGATGCCCATATGTTCGAGCTGCTCAATGTCAGCAATCATCTGTGAGACATGGTGCTTAACAGACGTACCCTCTGACATGCGAGCGCGGAAGAGCTTCATCTGCAACTCGTATCTTTGCGATCTAAGATTAGATCGGTGGAGATCATGCAACTTCGCCATCATCTCATAGGGATCCAACATCTTGTTTTGATGACGGAATTGCAGAGTCATAGCGGCAAGCATTACCGATTGAGTAGTCGCATTATCATCGCTATGAGTCTTCCAAGCTCTAGCTCAAGCAACTGATCAGGTCGGGGCTTAGGCTTAAGAGGTCGCTCTATAGTGTAGAGTAACTTCTCGGATCCCAGAATAATTCTGAGATTCATATCCCAGTCCTGAAAGTTTGTGCCATTAAAGACGTTGTCGCCCATGACTATTTCCCTAATGCTCAACTTCCATGTCATCTTAACAGCAATAGTCCAACTATTCGATTAACGATGTATGGATATAGTCTAACTGTTACAAGAAAAATAATAATATATTAGTCCAACTAATAAAATAATTGACGAAATAATTTTGAAAGCGCGTAAAGCTAAGTATTTAAACGAAAATGCAAATTTAATACTAGAATCCCACTATTTTTCGGCGAGCCTCTAACCCTCTGTTGAGTACTCGGGAAACCTAGTTTCTCAGTGGGCTAGGATCCCATTAAATAACACACAACATTGACTTTGGCCAACAAGCTGTATGATATTTAACTAGGTAGATCTCTAAGATCAATTGGATCTCATCCAATTCCTAGATCCGGTAGGTGGACCTCCAAGTCCGAAACATATATGTAGTATTTATGCCAATATATACAATATATTTTCCTAACATTTTCCTCTAAATCAACTAAGCCTTGGCTTTGGCACAACAAGCTTAATGATTCCAGTTAAGCAGGACCCATTAACCTTGGAAAGCTTCATAATCGATGTCGATGGACAAGAAGTGATCTTGACTTTGGCCTACAAATCACAACTTGGACAAGACAGCGATATGCAACAAAGCCTTCATGATTCAAACACATCCGCGATGGATAAAGGTCTTGACTTTGGCCAACAAACCAGTGCCAATCTTGGATATTGAGTAAGAATCACTCAATGGAAGGAAAACGCTTAATATTGTTTGAGGGTTTTTCGCGTAATTGGCAGCCAATTAATTATCTTTGTTAAGGTCTCATCATACACCCTTAATCATGCATTCTAAAAACATAATAAGCCGCGGAAATAAAATAATAATGATATGTGGATGGATTCGCACAAATTGTTCCTAGAACAAATCACTCTATTTCCTCTCCCCGGCTAGCATTATTCTAACTTCTACCCAATTACATAATACAGTAATAGAAACCTCATTAACATTGATGGGGAATTAGGTGAGAAGAGAATACAAAGAATCAAGAGAGATAAGGCTGGACACGCAGGTCCAATTTAATAAATTCTAAATTTACAACATTTTCCAAAATTGCCTTTTCCCTTCTAATATCCATCAGATATTCATTATTCATTCAACACACCCATGTATTCATTCATAACACGTTATTCAATCATTATAATCCAATTAATTAATCTTTGAATTAAGCGATCATCCAATGTTCAAATAACGATTTGATTTGCGCGAGTCCAACTCGTTTGAGAATAAGTACTCGAAGTACGAATTCTTAAATTATATCGAACTACTCTTTAAATCTAATTTAATTTGTATTCAATACTAATTCATTTATTTAATTCCAAATTAAATATCTACACTTTTTAATGCGCTTTAACGACTTAGATTCCAAATCTAATCTAAACGGGTCTCAAAGCCCAATTAACATCCAATGTTGTTTAATTAAAGTCCAATGGGCTTTCAATTGATTTCATAAGGCATGGAATTTGGTCAATATGGGTCAAACCCAAATACCAAAGCCCAATTAAGGAATCACCATTATTTGCCAAGAAACCAACTTCGGCTCATTAGGCCCAATTAAACTTTTAAAGCCCATTTGCTATATTTAGACTTAATGGAATGGTTTAGGTGTTGGATAGTTATGACCCATACCGTCACTATTTGTACAGATCAAGGTGATGTTGTACAAATTAACTATGTGACAAAGGAAATTGCTCTTTTATCATTTGTAATTAGATTACCAAGATATATAAATGATAAAAGGTCCTTATGATTAGTTTTGGATTGAGATGATATGAGACAGTATCAATCCACGAAGGTTTAATCATTAAATATCCCTAGTCGTAGTATTATAGAGATTGGACATCAATAATACGAAATAGACTAGTATTACACTTGTGTGCGTTGTGGGAGCATAACGGCATAGTTCTCATATATTTGGGTATTGGATACTCATGCAAGTGTAATAGGAGGTTGTGTTTACCCATGGTACGGAAACAGCTTCGCTCAGGATAGACCCCTCGGAATTCCATTGGTAGTATGACTATGTGTCTATGGAAGTCTGAATCAGGGTAGGTTTATTTGGTTTTAACCTAAGACTTGCACCGCTAATACTTGCGACAATCAATATAATTTGGTTTTGGTCGTCCAGGGCTTTAACAGGTTCTGTGTACGCCTTTTCTGGGTATATTGAGAATCATAGTGTATTGGGTGTGATGTCAAGACGGAAGTATCACTCCAGTCATAGTGGAGATGATGATCACGTAGGATACGGAACTGGTGCTCTTGTGTACTACAGTCATCGGGATAATATGACTAGGTCATGATTATCCGATTAACGAGACTAGTTACCAGAGATCCGATATGTGCTTCGTACAGGGCAGACACAATTACAGCCTCAGGCCTAGCACGTGACATCTGATACTGGATCGCAATACGCAATACTATGTATACTACGCCTGATAAAGATTACATATTCCTTTAAGAATATTTCTGGAGAATTGGGTAGGCACGGTGTTTTGTTAGAAGCCAACCATGTCTTGTAAATCGGTAAAAACGTAGTACTAGGTACGTACGTGTTCGGATAGTCCGACGATCGGATTTACTGCCAACATATCTGGGGATCTCATGGGTCGCTTCCCGAAGATTCACCGATGACGTATGACTCACACATTATTAATATAGGATTAATTATAAGAGAGAAAAAATTAATCTAGGATTAATTACGGAGATATTTTATCTGGGATAAAATATTATTTAAAAAGAGAGAACGATTAATTTCGAATTAATCGATAAAATAATATATTCGATATATTATACGAAATTAGATTTCGACGCGGAATTAAACCAACACATCTTCTTCCTCTCTTCTCTCTCCCTCACGGCTTGGAAGCCAAAAACTCTCTCAAATTTATTCAATAGCCGAGAGGTGCATGAAGTGTAAGGGAAATTTTGTGGCAAAATTTCCTAGTGCTAGCACACCAAAGAGTCATCCAAAGGTGATAGGGAAACCCACCCATGGGCATGGAATCACACACGAAGCTTGGAGCTAGGAGATTCAGCTTGGAACACAAAAGGGAGCCATGGCCGAAACTTCAAGGAGATTGAAAATTTTTTGTTGTTCCTCGCATCGCAAAAGCCGATCAATGTAAGTATGATTCCGTCATACTTCTTTGTTGTATTCACATGTTTAAATGCTTACATCGATCTTGGTTAGACCTTAGAAACCCTAACAATGGTATCAGAGCCTTGATTAAGCATGAAAATGAATTAGGGTAAAATTGGGTAAAATTGATTTGAGAGTGTTTGGATGAAATTGATTGTTTGAGTATGCTTGAATGATGATAACATAGTGTTATGCATGGTCAATTTGATAAAAATTGAATTTGATCAAATTTTCCCTAATTGGTAGACTTGGCCGAAAGTTGGACTACCCTAAAAGTCATGGTAATTTTGTTTTTTGAATCATTGGATGAGTTTGAAATACTTGGAAATTGTTGATTTAGGATTTAATTGGATTGAATTCGGAATCGGACATAAAATCCTAAAATGTCGTGACTTAGAAGCATGAAAAATGATTGATTTTTTTATTCAATGATGTTGGACATGTGTTGATGATGATAAGCATGATTAATTATATAAATTGGTATTTTGGAAATGTTAATTTGGTTAATTAATCATGGTTATACAGTTTGATTAATTTAATTGTGAAATTTTGAATTTTGTTATTTAATTAATTGGGCTTATTTTGGAATTGGGCTTGAAAAGTTATATTTGGGCTTAATGGGTTTGGTTGGACCAAGTTTGGTTTAGGCTAATTGGTTGGATCCAATTGGGCCCAAAACCATATCCATAAAGTCCAAATATAACTAAATGGACCTTTAATTTTAATTGGGCCTAATTGGCCTAAATTGGTTTCTTGGCAAATAAGGGTGATTCCTTAAATGGGCTTTGGTATTTGGGTTTGACCCATATTGACCAAAGTTCATGCCTTATGAAATTAATTGAAAGCCCATTGAACTTTAATTAAATTGACATTGGGTGTTAATAAGGCTTTGAGACCCGTAAGGATTAGATTTAGAATTTAAGTCGTAAAGGCACAATAAAAAGTGTAATTATTTAATTTAGAATTAAATATAGAATTAGTATTAAATACAAATTAAATTGGATTTAATATTGTAGTTTAATATAATTCAAGAATTTCTACTTTGAGTACTTATTCGTAAAACAAGTTGGACTCGCGCAAAATCAAATCGTTGTTTGAACATTGGATGGTCATTAATTTCAGATTAATTAATTGGATTAAATTGATTGATAACATGCTTTGTGTGAATACATGGATGCGATGTATGAATAATGTATATCGAATGGATATTAGATGGGTGAGGGCAATTTTGGAAATTGTTGTAATAAATTTAGAATTTATTAAATTGGACCTGCGTGTCCAGCCTATTACCTCTTGACTCTTTTTATTTCTCTTCTCACCTATTCCCCTCAATGTAAATGAGGTTTCTTTAGAAGTGTTATGTAATTGGGTAGAAGTAATATTTGTGCTAGCGGGAGAGAGGAAATGGAGAGATTTGTTCTATGAACAAAATGTGTTAAGTAACCATCCGCATATCATTATTATTTTATTTATATGTGCCTTATTATGTTTTAGAATGCATGTTTAAGGGTGTATGATGATGAGACCTAATAAAGATAATTAATTGGTTGCCAATTATGCGAAAAAAACCATCAACATATATTAAGCGTTTTTCCTTCCATTGAGTGATTCTTACTCAAGATCCAAGATTGGCACTGGTTTGTTGGCCAAAGTCAAGACCTTTTTCCATCGCAGAAGTGTTTGAATCATGAAGGCTTTGTTCCATATCGGTGTCTTGTCCAAGTTGTGATTTGTTGGCCAAAGTCAAGATCACTTCTTGTCCATCGACATCGATTACGAAGCTTTCCAAGGTCAATGGGTTCCGCTTAACTGGGATCATTATGTTGGAGTTTCTACGGTCTCGAGGATCGATTATCAAGCAAGAAACATAAGTGCGAATACACGAAGAAGTTGCGGAATACTTACATCGATCGGTTGAGGCGATGCGTTGAAGAACTAAACTTTTCTTGGCCCTCCTTGAGCTCTCGGTAGTCCACTGTTTTTGTCTCCAAGATTCGGCCATGTGTGGTTCCATCAAGCTCAAGCTTTGGTTGATGATTCCAAGCTCACAAGTGGGTTTCCCTATCACCTTCACAAGACTCCTATGTGTGATAGCACTTGGTAATTTTGCCACAAAATCACCATTTTCCTTCTCCATGCTCACGGTTTTTGGCAGAAAACAGAAGAGGAAAACTGCAGCCCCTTGGGCGTGTAGGAGAGAAGAGAAGAAGTGAGAGAGTAATGTTTTGTTGGTTAGATTTGTGTATCTAATAAAAATTATTGATTTTCCAAAAATCAATTAATTGATTTACCAAAAATTTGGCTTTCAAAAGTCAAATGGCAATTAAGCCACAACCACTTCCAACAACTACTATCAATCACATCAAAAATGACAAGTCGTCACATCAATCGATTGACTAGTGATTTGACACTTGATGTGACTTGCGGGCCGCACTTGAATTCGAAATGTGAGTGCGCTCGCAAACACTCCCGGGCTCGGGTTCGATAATTCCAAATTAATGAATTTTTCGTTGCGACGTAATTAAATAATTATGCCTAGCAAAATCATTATTCACGTTGCTAACGAATTAATTCTAAATTAACTCATTCGCCCGAATTAAAATCTAATTGCAATTCCGCGTCGAAATCCAATTTCGTATAATATATCGATTATATTATTTTATCGATTAATTCCAAATTAATCATTTTCTCTCTTAATTAATATTTTATCCCAGATAAAATATCTCTGTAATTAATCCCAGATTAATTTTCTCTTTCTACTAATTAATCCCAGATTAATAAAGTGTGAGTCATACGTCATCGATGAATCTTCGGGAAGCGACCCATGAGATCCCCGGATATGTTGGCAGTAAATTCGGTCGTCGGACTATCCGAACACGTACGTACCTAGTACTACGTTTGTACCGATTTACAAGACACGGTTGGCTTCTAGGAAAGCACCATGCCTACCCAATTCTCCAGAAATATACTTACAGGAATAATTGATCTATATCAGGCGTAGTATACGTAGTATTTCGTATTTCGATCCAGTATCGGATGTCACATGCTAGGCCTGAGGCTGGAATTGTGTCTGCCCCGTACGAAGCACATATCGGATCTCAGGTAACTAATCTCTATAATCGGATAAACATGACCTAGTCATTTTATCCCGATGACTGCAGTACATAAGAGAACCAGTTCTGTATCCTACGTGACCATCATCTCCATTATGACTGGAGTGATACTTTCATCTTGACATCACACCCAACACACTACGATTCTCAATATACCCAGCAGAGGCGTACACAGAACCTGTTAAAGCCCTGGACGACTTAAAACCAAAGTATATTGATTGTCGCAAGTATTAGCGGTGCAAGTCTCAGGTTAAGACCAAACACATATACCTTGATTTCGGACTTCCATAGACACATAGTCATACTACCAATGGAATTCCGAGTGGTCTATCCAGAGCGAAGCTGTTTTCCGTACCATCGGTAAAACACAACCTCCTACTACACTTGCATGAGTATCCTATACCCAAATATATGAGAACTATGATGTTAGTCCCTCACAACGCGCACAATTGTAATACTAGTCCTTTTCGCATTATCGATGTCCAATCTCGATAATACTCTGTCTATGGATATTTAATGATTAAACCTTTGTGGATTGATATTGTCTCATATCATCTCAATTCATGAACGAATCATAAGGACCTCCTATCATTTATATATCTTGGTAATCTAATTACAAATGATAAGAGAGCAATTTCCTTTGTCACATAGTTAATTTGTACAACATCACCATGATCTGTACAAATAGTGACGTTATGGGTCATAACTATCCAACACATTAAGTTTGTTGTGCCAAAGCCAAGGCTTAGTTGATTCAGAGGAAAAAGGTTAGGTAATATATTGGATATTTTGGCATAAATAAGATATATGTTTCGGAGTTGGATGTCCACCTACTGGATCTAGGAATTGGATGGGATCCAATTGATCGTAGAGATCTACCTAGTTAATTATCATACAATTTGTTGGCCAAAGTCAAGATTGTGTGTTATTTAACGGGATCCTAGCTCACTAGGAAACAAGGTTTCCCGAGTACTCAACAGAGGGTTAGAGGCTCGCCGAAAAATAGTAGGAGGCAAGTATTAAATTTGCAATATTCGTTTAGTTACTTGCCAATACGCGCTCATTTCAATTTTTTTGTCAAATAATTAATATATTAGGTGGACTAATATTTAATCGTTGTTTTAATTAAACAGTTGGACTGTATTCAAACTACTTCAATTATAGTTGATTATATAATTGGATTATAGTAATCAATATATTTGAATTTAAACCAATTAAATTATAGTTGATTATATAGTTAGACTATAGTAATCATTATAATAAATAGTACCTAAAATCGTTGTTTGATAGTTAGACTATTGGAATCAAGATAAATGAAAGATTAGCGTTTAAAACATAATCCTGGGAGAAAATATTTTTTAAACGGCTTTAATTTTCAGATTGTGAATAAAATCTCAGGATAGTCCTGGGGACCGAGAAGTTACTTTATTTGATAGAGTGACGTCTCGAGCCTAAGCCCGAAGTTGAGCAAATAGTAGAACATGATATTTGGAATATTCATGTGATGATAACTTTAGTGTTTAATTCGTTATGCTTGCCGCAAAGACTCCTTAATTTCTTAGTCAGAACTAAGGATTAAATCCTTAGAGTATGATATTGAAATTGAAGGATCTTCATAGATCTATCCTTAGATCTTAGAAGTATAAATTGCAATAGAAAACTCTTGGAGAGTTAATGGCTATACTCAATGAGACAAAGCCAGAGTTTGCAATAGGGCAAGAAGCGTCAGGCGCATCTTACTTCGACATCCCAGAATATTACAACGGTCTTTTAAATAATCAGAAAATGGAGTAACAAAAAGAAAGCGAAAAACTGGAAAAACACTAAGACCTGTCACAGACATTGTTCTTAAAACATACTCGCCTCCTACCAATAGGTGCTTAGGATATGTAAAGCGTCTAATTCCCAGAATACAACAGGGTCGAATAATCTCGGAGCACAATCAGATTATTCAAGTGAACTTGAGTTGGGAAAACTTGATCAAAGAAAAACAAATAAACAGCAACGGTGATGGAAAATTTTGGTTTTCGATGGTGGCGGATTTTTTCATTCTCACAGGTAGTTATCTCGGATTTTTATTATTTATTTAAATTTTTTTTTTTTTTGCAGGAAGAAGGCTTTTCTTTATAAAAATTAATATAGACTTTCCAACCAATGGATGTTACTTTGATTTAATTGAAATCAATTCAATTAAATTTCAGCAGCCCAATAGCATCTTTCTTTTATTTCCTTGTAACAGTTAGCATACCTCCAACTCTATAATTCTGGAAAGAAAACTACTGACCTGAAAAAAAAAGATGAAAAATTTAAAAAAAACGTGGCTAACGTGGGCCTGTTCGAATTTGGCCACCATTCGTGTACACAGGACGTGCGAGTGCACAAGAGTTGAACCAATTGGGGTTGGGATTTAAGCATGTAAATAGCCTTGTTTTCTTATTAGATGTGGGATTGACTAATTTCCCTTTATTTTTTCATCTCAAATGATGCCCTTTGAGAAACAATTTCTCATTCACCCAAACATTATTTTAAGCATGTAATTATATGATTTGGAAGTACTCATAGAGTAGAAACCAAATCATTCACGACATCTTACTATCACTATGTGTGTCCCACTCAAAATTATGCCTTAAAATAGATAGTCTTGCAATTTTCCAACAGTGAATAATTCATATAATTTCATATACATATATTTTTGTACAGGCATGATTTTTCACAAATGCATTATGATATTTTAAAATGACACATCTTATCGTAAATTAATATATTGTGTTGTTGCTTTATCTTTTGATATAATTGATTATAATATTCACATATAACCGAACTAATCAAATTATCAAACTAAATTGAATATCAAACCTACCGAAATTTGGTAAAAACTAAATGGTTCCAAACTCCCAAGTCGAACGGTTTAAAATCCGAACTAAAATTTGAGAAAACCGAACCCAACCCAAAATGTTCATCGCTAACAGAACCAAATCGATATTGTTTCAAAGGTAAGAAAGAAATTGCATTAAATTAAGTTAAATGAAACTACAGTAATGAAGTGGTGATAAGACGGGGCTGGAGACTGGACAAGTTCAAACTATGTTCATAAACATCTAAGTTCATATAGCTTATAGAATAATTGACATTATATAAATAAAACTACAGCATTAGTGTCATCTCATCTCAATGTTTCACCAACAAAAGCAATTGCGGCGGAACTTACCAATAGCTGCAAATGGATTTTATAACCTGTGTGTAATTTCAAGCTGGATCATGTAGACAACTTCTTATGTAAAAATGAAAATTACAAACTTTCATTTTAATAGACATAACCTTAATATGATGGGTTATGTTTATTAAAACTTTCATGTAAATCATGGGTTTTTTCGGAAAAAAAAATGGATTAATCTAGTTATGGGGTGTGTTACAACTTGCAATTTTTCGGTGATTATCAATGGTACAGCTAGAGGGAGCATTAAACCTTTTAGGGGACTTAGGTAGGGATGTCCATTATCGCCATATCTCTTTATTATATGTGCGGAAGCTTTTTCATCTATGTTGTTGAATGCAGAGGAGAATAGGCAGATTCAAGGGATCCACTTCGGCAAGGAATTATCTTTATCCCACTTACTTTTTTGCAGATGATAACCACTTGTATTTTCCAAAGCAAGAGTGGAGAAGTGTAATACCCCGAAGTATCTTTTTGATATCTATGCAAGGGCGTCTGGGCAGATTTTTGACATGGATAAGTCTTCTCTATTTCTCAGTCCTAATACAAGTAAACAAGCTGCCAAGGATATCAAGTACATTTTCAGCCTGGAAGTTGTTTCTCTCCATGAGAGATACCTGAGCCTGCCATCTATGATTTCTCTTCTCGAGTGCCAACATATGCCATGAGTGTTTTCAAGATCTCGGGGGGTTTGTGTGATGATGTACAAAAAAATTTGACCAAACCTTAGTGGGGGTCCAATAAATCTAACGGAAGAATTCATTGGGCTAAGTGGGAGAAATTGTGTCAATCAAAAAAGAATGGTGGGGTTGGTTTTAGAGAGTTCATATGTTTTAACAAAGCCTTGCTAGCCAAGCAAGGATGAGGCTTGTTCAAAACTCTAATACATTGGTCCATAAAATTTTGAAGGCTAGGTATTTCTGAGACAGACTTTTTGGATGCAAAGATTGGGTGTAATCCTTTATTTGTAGGAGTGTTTTATGAGGCAGAGACGTATTGAAACAAGGAATTAGATGAAGAGTTGGTTGTGGGAAGAAGATATCGGTCTTGAGGAAGACTGTTGACGGTTATTTTTCGTTCTAAGGGTAATTTAGGAAATCAGTCCCTCGAACAACCTCCCTCAGCAGTGAATTTGTTTGGTTAGTAGGGAACCAAAGCAAACTTAGCAAGCAGATAGATAATCACAAAGATAAGGATTTACGTGGTTCCGCGGAGAGTGGCTCCAACCTACGTCCACGTGGTAAAAATTGGGGGGGGGGGGGTAATTTATTATCTGCTCGGGGTCAAAACTGACCTGAGTTACAAATGGTACGGTAAGCTTTTGAAGGGTTTACAACTCTTCGGGGTCTTATACAAGCCCGTTAAAAATCTCTCAAATGATCGGGTACTGACCAACTTTCTCTCTTTAACACTAAATTTTAGAACTTATAGCTTTATTAAAAGTAGTGAGATGTGAAAATCGCTATCCCCTGAATTTGTGGCTTCGACCCCTTTACATAAGCTTCCAAATCCACTATTCCACCAACCCATAATGTCAGCTCATGTCACCCTGTCTTCGTTGCCCCATGCTTCTTTTCCCTAACCACTCTGCAAACAATCGCTCTGGCCTCTGATTTAACCACCCCCTGTCAGTAAAAACCCATCATTCCAACATTTTGGGCACTGCTACACACTCTGTTGACGTGACACCTTGTGGTTCAACCACTCCAATATTGTTCCGTCTTGTAGAGTCTCTTCCCAACGAGAGCCGTTGACTTACTCTTATCACTTCAGCCTTCTAGAAGTCCAAACTTCCAAGTAGGGCATACGTCATATACCTGTAAATACAAAATATCGTGGCCTCAAACCCGCTCCTCGAATGGCATGCCGAGGTGAATGGTGATAGGCCAAATCTTCTTGACTTCTTCAACCAGGTCAGGTCGGTAAGCATAGACTACCTCGGGTCGGCTTCCACAAATGCTCAAATATTACCAAATCTAATACTTCCTTTATGGGTCAAGTCGATATCCCAACTCTACTTCATCGACCGGTTATGTCCTCGGTAAAACTTCCTCGTATAATGGGCTCGGATCCTTCGTCTGACTTCAGCCTCTTTGGGCCCTCTTCATTCTCCGTTGGCTAAGTAAAAACCCCATGCTATCCCTTCTCGATATTCAAACTTCCTCGGGGTGAAAACCACCATCAACAAAGACTCAACAGTAGATGTTTTGATCGATGACAGACAGCGGTGGAATGAGGAGTTGATTCGGCAAAGCTTCAGGCCTGATGACGCTCGGCAGATTCTTGATATTCCCCTTCCCTCAATGGCTGAAGATGATAAGTTGTTATGGCATTATGATATTAGAAGTATTTTCTCAGTGAAGAATGCATATCAATTAGCTGTGCAAAGGAAGAATATGGTGACAGCAGGTTCGTCATCTCAAGGAAGTGATTGGTGGAGCTCAGTTTGGGGTCTTAAATTCCTGGGAAAATTAGAGTTTTCTTATGGAGAGCTTTATCCAATCTCTTGACAACGACCGGAAATCTGTTTAAGAAGAAGGTGGTAGACAGCCCCTTGTGCCAAAATTGCAAATCCAAAGAAGAGATCCCTTGTCATGCAGTGGTTGAATGTCCAGCCATTAAGAAAGTGTGGAAGCACTCCAAATTCGATCATCTGCTTAAGAATTACCATCACCTTGATTTGTGGTTTTTCTTGAAACTAGCTAAGGTTGTGTTGAAAATAATGGAATTTGAGGATTTAGCTGTGTTAGTGTGGGCCGTCTGGAATGCTCGCAACCAACTTCTGTTTGAGAATGTGAAGATGCAACCAAGTAGCATTATTGGCAAAGCTGAGGATTTGGCTAGTTCTTTTAGAAGGGTGAACAAAAACCCAGATTTGGAAGCAGTTTCAGGCAAGAGTCACGGACCAATCTCGTGGACTCTACCGCCTAAGAATTGGTTCAAGTAAAATGTGGATGCTGCAACTGATGCTAGTAAGAACAAAACAGGTCTTTGGAGCTATATTCCATAACGAGAGGGGCAAAATTATGGTAGCAGCTATATAGCAATCCAAGTTTGTTGGTGTTGTCAAATTTGTGGAAGGAAGCACTGAGATTTGGCCTTCAAGTAGTTTGGGATTCATGTTTGATGCCTCTTTGTGTGGAGACTGATGCGAAGAATGGGGTAGACTTGGTCAATTGCAAAATAGAGATAGGGACAGTGATCAATGATCAATGATATCTATCGTATATCGAAGTCCTTGGGGAAGATCATATTCACTTTCATTCCACGATCTTGTAACCTCAAAGCTTATAGATTATCTAGGGTAGCTGTTAGCAAGTATAATTAGACCTGGCCGGCGGTCCGGTTCAGTTTCGAATCGGACGGTTATCTGTTCCACGAGTGCGGAACCGGAACCGGACCGTTCGGTTCCGTTTCCGGTTCTATTCGGTTCTTTTTTTTTAATAGAAAAATTTAAGATTGAAAAATTAATTTAAAATTATGAATTTGAATTTATATAATAAACTTACATTAAATTACATTTAAAATTCTTGTCTACAAAAATTAAAAATAAAATTATTAAATTAAAGAACTTAAACTTAAATTTTTAAGAACTTAAATTGCCTACGTATCCTCCAGGGGTGAGAGGAATCAAAGCTCACGTAGTTTCATTACAATTTTCAGATATTTCCCCATTGTAATTTTACAATTCTTTAATTATCAATAATCATTATCAGTGTTTGTTGATCCTTCAGCTCTAGTTCCGTTTGTACTTGCAGATGCATTGTCGAACAAGTCTTCAAATTCATCAGGGGCATCTTCTTGTTGCCTCAGATCAGCTCGGGTCCAATCATCCACACATGTTGTTGCTTCTAGAGTGCTTGGATGTAATGAAGACCATCTAACTTCCAATATATTGCCTCCCATGTTGAAGGCTTGCTCAATCACAACGGTGGAAACATGTGCTGTCAATATATCTTTACCAATAATTGATAATACATGATATACATTTTGATGTCGGTTCCACCATTCAAGGATTTGAAAATTTTTACTAACTAAACTTTCGGTTGAAAACTCGAAATTTATAGATAAATAATTATCTAATTTCGGATTATTAGTCGTGTTATCCCTATGTTTTTTTATTTCGTTGTAATAACCAACGATCACATGTGCTATGTCTTGTTTGCATTACGGGGTCGCTACTACTAGATTGTCCTATTAATTGTAAGTTATATCTTCTAATATAATCATTAAATAACTCTATTAAATCATTTTTTATTTTAGCTATTATTCTTGTAATATCAATTTCATCTAATATTCATAAATATCCATAATAAGCTTGTAAAGCACTATTCAAACCTTCTAATTTAAATCTAGGATAAAAAACATCAGCAATAAGAAAAAGTAAAGGAATATCTCTAAAATAATGCAATCATTTTCGTTTCATAACATTAATAGCTTCAAACAAAACAATATCATTAGGATCGGGACTTTCAACATGCTCATCGAGAGTACCAATAATATTCAAACTTTCAAGAATAAATAAATGTGCAGTAGGATAATAAACTCCGCTAAAAATATTTATAACATCATTAAAAACTTTTAAAATATCTAAAATTTTATCACAAATTTCTCATTGACTAGGAAAAAGTGTGATATGTTGAGGAAAAAAACTACATAATGCATCTTTGTATTGCAAAGCTTGACATAAAAGAAAATAAGTTGAATTCCAACGTGTTAGAACATCTCGTGAAAATTTTATCGGTTTAATACTATTTAATTTACAAAACTCGGCTCATTCTCTCCTAACTTGAGAATATGACCAAATACAATTAAATGCTTTCTTAATAGAATCAATGAAAGGTGATAATTTTTCCAAACCATCTTAAACACATAAATTAAGGACATGACATGTGCAACGAACATGAAAAAATCGACCCCTTAAATGTGATTCGCATATTTATATTAAATCAGTGATTGATGCAGTATTTGCAGATGAATTATCAAATCCAATTGTTAAAATTGTACCTAATAAATCATATTCATCAAAAATTACTTTCATCATTCTATAAATATTTTGTGCAGTATGTTGTTCATCAAAAACTCTAAATGCAATAAGTAGTTTTTGCATGTTTCATGATGCATCAATTCAATGACAAATCACACCCATGTATGAGTGTGTTCGCCAATGGTCACTCCAAATATCAGAACAAATAGAAAGATGACATTTAATATCTCTAAATGTTTTATTTAAAATAATTTTACTATATTTGTATAATTTAAAAATTTGACGTTTTGTTGTATTTCGAATCATTCTACAAGCAGCAGGATTTAAAGTATTTTAAATGTTATTAGTAAAAGCAAGTTTTTCACCAAAACTTAAAGAAAGATGTGTCATAAAAGTTAATTTAGCAAATTCTTCTATATTTTTAGCATCAGAATATTTAAATAAATCTAAAGAACTCGTACCTCTATTAGATTATGTGTACCGGATCATTTGAGTTTGTGTCGTATCAAGTTCAAGCTCAACGGCATGATGTCTTTCCAGGTGTTTGATCATATTGTCGTATCCACCAGTAAATTTGTAAGAAACCTCACAATGGTTGCATACTGCTCTTGAACCTTCATTTGCAGTATCGATTAAATGAAAATGAATTTTGAAAACATCCGAGGAGCGAGACTTATTTTCTCTTCTCAGTGAACCGATATTAGGGCCGCTCTCTTGGGTTGACACATTTGACATTGTGTTCTCAGATGAGCTTGTCATTTGTTGTTTAAGAATTTTTAAAGAATTATAGAATTGAGAATTATAAATTGAAATTGTAAATGAGAGAATTGAGAATAAGAGAATTGTAGGAATTGAGATAATTGAGAATTGAGAATTGAGAATTTGGTGTATTGAAATAATGAAAAATGACCTCTATTTATAAATTTTTAAAATATTTTTGTGATACCTAAACTACTCATAAAATTAACCATTTTATTACTGTTATTATGGGTAATTTGGGAAATCCAAATTATTATTAAAAATTTTTAACGTATATATTTATATGTTGGGGCAGGTAGCGGCTAGTAGCCATTGGGACAAAGGATTGGAACCCTAGGGTTCCAATTCGGTTCCAACGAAACCAACCAGCCAGAACTGGAACCAAAACCGTCTGATTCCAACCGGTTCGGTTCTGATTTTTGTAATCGGAACCTTGGCCGGATCTAGCTATAATGTTTGGATAGAAGATATTCCAGAAGATGTTTCGTCTTTCCTTGTTTGATTAATGGAAGTGTTCACTTTATAAATAAATAAAAAAAAAAAAAAGCACAACTCTTAATATATATATATATATATAAATAGTTTTATTTTGGTTCAGTACAACAAGAAATTCACCTTCACAATACTACAGCAAGAGTTGCATGTTCCCTCCAAAATATAATGGCAAGGAAAAAAACGTAAGAAATACCCAAACAAAAATCTTCATAAATCATAAGCCATCTCTAACGGCTTTAACATCACCCCCCCCCCCCCCCCCCCCTCCCCCCCCATTCTTGAATGTCTGTTTATTAATCATAAGCCTTCTCCCAGTCATCAGCCACCTCTGACAGCTCCGCTTCACTAAAAGTTGCAGCAGGCTGCCCTTCCAAATTCATAGCGCTTGCACTTGATTCACCCTCTAAATTGGAATGATTTCCCACCCATTTTGCAGGTTCTTCAGTTCTGACAGATGCAGCAGACGATTTAGACAATGTTTCGGAGTCCAGGACACTCCACCGATTCATTGATGCAGAAATTGGAGCTTCTTTGCCTTTCCAGGCAGATGCCTGCACATCTCCAGAACCAGCAGACAACTCTTCATCACCCCATGAATCTTCTCTCCAAGCCATCTCTTGAACTACAGCCTTCTTCCATGGATTTCCTCTCTGAGTAGAAAGGGCTCCTACTTCTTTTATTGATCCTGGTCCTCCCCACGCATTAGCGGTCGATGAGGTTGATGATGCACCACCATTTTGAACCACAACAGCACCATAATAAACTGATCCATGATCCAATCTCCTTGTGGCAGTTGCTGCTCGGGCAGGATCACTAAATACAGCTAATGCATTCTTGTCATTCAACCAAACCAGTTCACATTCCCCTCCAAATCTCAAAACCAGCGCACTTATATCTGATTCCCTTGGCAAATCTAGAAAAGAAACTACAAGCCTGGGATCCATGTCTACTAGAGGATCAAAAACTGGGGGATGAGGAGCGGTTATAGTGATGGCACCCTTAACCCCAATCACCCGAGGTGGAGGTTTGGACTTGGGTGTTACATGAACCACAATAAAACGCTTTGGCTCCCAACCGGCAGGATTTACAGCAAGTTTCCATCTCTCAGCTATTAGCCTTACTGCATCTCTCTTATCCTTCAGCATTGGACAGAAAACATGAACCTTCAGGGCATTTGTAGACGCTCTGTTCTTGCCAAGCACCAAGAACTTGCATCTTTCCTCCACAGCGAGAACCCACTTTGGATCACGCCTACAAAGATCAGCAAGCAACTCAGAAACAGCACTCTCTCCAAAATGAAGTGCATCCAAATTTGGAGGAGGAATTTCAAAAGCATCCGCAAGTACCCGTTTACGCTCCAATTTAGCGCATTCATCATCGCACATAAGCTTCCTCTGCCCTAGGGGAACCTTCTTGCCTGTCACTTCCGCAGGTTGAAGTGGTGCTGGCAACTTTTGGACAATGGAGGCATCATAAACATTATCAGAACTAAAAAGTGTACTGCTCCCTCCAGCATCACAAGGAACACTTGTTGCAATCCGGCCACAAGAACAAGTGATTGTGACAGGGAATTCACATCTTACATCAGGACATACGGAAGATGGATGACATAGGGAAGTACATGTATGCCTGCAATCCCTCCTTGGAGCACCACACACTTGCCCACAAGAAGCCTTCAATCCTGGTTCAGAACTGCAGGCAGTATCACAAGGTGGTGGGTGGCAAGTTCTGCCACATGCATGCATACCACATTGCCTGGTCTTGCCACAAAGCTTGTTACATCTAATATCCTTTGAGCCACAAGGTACGTTACGGAGAACCACATGCCCACCAATGCACTCCTTTGATATAGGCACCGAACAGGGTGGGCAGTCCCCAAAATGACAACTGTGAGACGCTGAATGGCCACAAGGCTGAGGAACCAAACATGGAAGCTGACATGGAGGAGGAGGTGTACCGCAAGGCAATGGAGGTGGGAATGAAGTTTTCCCACACGCACAAGTGAGATCGGTAAAGATTGTTTCAAGGCAAGGAGGGCAATGGCCACTGTGACACAGTGATTCACAGGCATGCTGTCCACATCTCAGCTTTTTTCCACAAGCCATTTGACAAAAGTGTGGATCCCAATCTCCAGAGAAAATGTTGTTAGAGCTAGAGAGAGGGCAGCACCGCTCACTACACCGGTGCCTCCCACAGTTCTTCTTTCGTCCACAAGCTTTCTCACAGGTGAAAATCTCATCCCCCGTTGTTCTGTAGCATTCCACAGTTCGGGAAGTTGATCCACAACGACACTTTTGGGTGACATTAACCAAACAAGGAGGACAATTCCCGGAATGGCACAACTCATTACAATAGTGCAGCCCACAAGCAAGGGGTTTACCACATGTTTCTGAACAAGCTTGAATTGGGTCCAAACAACTCTTCCTTTGCTCCTGCAAGCTTGTCTTTCCACAAAAGCAAGATTTGATTTTGCTTGGCAACAATTCACAATCTCCACATGGACCAGGATGGCAGTTCTCGCCACAGTTATGATGACCACAACTAAGCATTTTTTCACAAGTTGAACTACATGAAAAAACTCCAGCTTCTGCTTTCACTTCCCCCTTTACAGCCATGTCTCCACAAAGTACAACCTCCACCTTTTTCTTGCAGAAACACGAGGCACTAACAAGAACCTGGCAAGGACCACAAGGACCCACATGGCATATCTTCTCACATTTGTGACGCTGACATTCAAGATGCTTATCACACTGCTGACCACATGTTAGTACAGACTTCTGATCAGAGCATCTAGTTGTAATCATTTTCTTCCCACAAGGACACAGACGTGGTGAAGCAAATGCCTTACAAGGAGGGCATGGACCGGGATGGCACTGCAAGACACAGTTGTGAGGACAAAGATCCTCCTCACTCCCACCGGCACTTGAAATCTTACTCTCAAGTGGTTTCCCACACGGTTCCCCACAAGAATGCGGAGTCAAATACAAATCGGAAGGTGGGTCTGTTCTCTTTCCACAAAAACAAATATACCGAATCTCCTTTGATGATGTGAGCTGCACAAATTGGCAACCTGGGCACCGCCAGTTAAATCCCTGACTCTTCTCAGCTGTCAAATCCACAGATGTGGGTGCACGTGCCCATTTCTTGATGCAATTCAAATGAAAAATTGAGAAACAACTCGAACAAGACCATATAGGTGCAGACCTCCTAACCATATCATAACAAATCATACACTCGACTGTACCCTTCATGAGCTTGTCTTGAATTTCCTGCACAAGCTGTGGCAAATTCAGGTCCTTCATAATCTTCTTATCCGGATTCTCACCCCTTCCCCTCCCTCTCGGATGATCTGTGAACTGCCCATTTTGGCCTCTAAGAGCAACATTTCTGCTACTATCAACCACACCATTCGTATTTGAATTGATGATCTGTGGCGGTGCATTACCAATTGAAGCTGAGGATCCTCGTGGGACCCATTCCTGGCGAGCGGTGCTTCGTGCAGAATATCTAGTCCTATCCCTTCTATCAGAGCTCATGCTTTGATTAACTGAACTACAATACCCAATTGCAATTGAATCAAAGGCAACAACACAAAGATAAACACCTGAGCTTGAACCCCTCAGAAACTACAACAATCGGGAAAAAAAATCTATTATGATGAAGTCGGTTTACCCAATAAAAAGAAAACCCTAACACGCAATATTTGCTAACCTACAACGAATTAAATTCGCTCTTTAAATTAAAGTATCTAGTTTTCAAATTCAAAATCAGCAAAAAGAAAAAAAATTAAAGGCCGAAAAAAGGTACAACCCCTAAACAAATTCGCAGCCACATATCATAAATATATCAAAAGTAAAAGTAAAAAAGAATAAAAAAATAAAAAATAAAAAATAAAAATAAGAAAATACCTGAAGAATCCAAAGAAGAAATCGATAAACGATTAGACGCTGGTCTCTAGTTTCTCGATTTGTTTTATTTTTATTTATATTGAGTCTGATCTGCCGAGGGGCAAATTAGCTTGGGGGCTGGGGCTTTTGTTTATTTATGATTATATTTTATAGGTTTGTCGAAAATAAAGTATGATTAATCTGGACTGTTGATTTATAGATTATAGATTACGTGCTGTGCAAGAAGGTGGGCCCTGCTTACAACCCGAACGTCGCGCGTGCGACATGCATCTAAGTTCAGAAGGGGAAAAAGAGAAAAATTAGCTTAATTATGTAAATTTTAAAAACTATTTTCTCAATTAATTATTATTAAGCTTTTATATCTATACTAGCCAACAATACTAAAATCGGATAAAATCAAAATAACTTTACCTCTCATTTCTATTGGTTTCTAAGGGTCTGTTTGGTTCAACGGAGGAGAGGGGAGGAAAAATTTTTTAATTTGATATATGTTTGGTTTAAGAAGGGAGAGAATAGATTTTAAAACTAATTTACTATTTTATCCTTATACATTTTATAAATAAAATTAAAACAATATAGGATTATATTATATTTAAATTAAATAAAGAATAAAATTAAAATTAAAAGCTCTACATAATACGTGTTATTAAAAATAAAATCAAAACAAATATAAGATAAGAGAATAAGAAGAATTGAATGGTGAAGCAAATATAAGAGAGATTTGTAATTAGGACAATTTTGGATTTTAATGTATAAGTATGGATAATTTAATCAATGTATTTAAAATTTTAATTGCTCACTTTCTCTCCCCTCCAAAACCCCCCACTTTTGGAGGGGAGCTAAAATTGACTTAAGAGAGATTTTGTTCCCCTCCCCTCCCCTCCAAAAAAATTGAACCAAATAAACATAATTTAAAATAATCTCTCCCCTCCAAAACCCCCCACTTTTGGAGGGGAGCTAAAATTGACTTAAGAGAGATTTTGTTCCCCTCCCCTCCCCTCCAAAAAATTGAACCAAATAAACATAATTTAAAATAATGTCTCCCCTCCAAAACCCTAACCAAACACACTCTAAAGCAAAAAAATTAATAATAATAATAACTTCTCCTCTTACATGCGCCATTCTCTCTGCCCTCTATCACTTCACTTTCAAAATAACTCTCTTGAAGATCTCTTCATCTTGAAAACCGTGAGAATGTCCAAGAACGGAAATAAAAAATCTCCTGTTCATATTCAGATAAAAGCAAAAGCAAGCAAGTTTTCTTAATATACTTTAATAAACTTGAGTTTTTGACGCTATCGTGTGTTTGATTTTTCATTGAATGTGGGTGTTTTTATTATTTCGATTTTACTGTTGTTTGTGTATTTTGTATTGCGGATAGCAGTTAATAAAATGCCAAAGAAGAGATGATAAAATACTTTAATACAAATCCATTGACAAATGTTGTCGCACTACTGTCGCACTATGCGACAACATTTATCGCACTGTTATCGCATTGAGTTATTAGCACTGCGACACCATTCGTCATATTGATAACACAGTACAGTAAATTTCTAGCAAACTGATGATGACACAATGCGACATTTTTATGTCACACCCTGTAATACCCCAGGTGTTTGGCATATTCAGCATGATCATCATGGTTTTGTAAGTATGTATGCTAAGCCTATACCTCGCGTGGTATGTCTACATGTTGACCGAGGCTATAGTCTGAGTTCATGACTATTAGGTCTTATTTTGCCTTTAATTCGCAATTTTAACATGCTTGCGATTGTGTTGCATCAGTGTGGGCGTTCGCATGCAAACCAACATTTTTGTTTATGGAGTGTTCGACTAAGTGTTAGAATGTAACCGCTCTCGTGTTTGTGAACCATTCTTTAGGGCGTTTGAGTGCATGTCTGTGTTTGCATTTGTGGCGCGTTTGCCATTCCGTTCGAACATAAATTTTTCTAGGGAGCTCCCGTTCAAGAAGCGTTCTTCAGGTCGTTCGAACGTAAGCTTCAAGAGGGCTCGCGTTCGTATTGTGTTCGACGGGCATTCTAACACGACAGTGATTTTTAGAGAGAAAGTTCTAGATTTCAACCCACTATATAAAGGCCCTTTTAGATTTTTTCTATCACGACCCCCTCCATAAAGCGGGCTCAACCCTAGAAAATGGTCATTGAATTACTTTAGCTCTAGCATTCTACATGTCATGTTATTTAACTAAATTTACAAAGAAAGTAATAATCCACAAAATATAATTCAATAAATCTTAAGAGAAATATATACAACAAAAGTCTGTGAAAAACATGAAAATGTCTTAAATCTCTTATCTCAAAAGTCAAAATAAATGTCTGGACCAACCTGAATGGCGGCCGTGGTAAACGAATCTAATCCCGGTACTGCTATTGTTGAGCTAGCAAACTACTTGAGATGTTTGGGAAAATGAGGGGTGAGCTTAAAGAGTTCAGTAAGTAAAACACTCAAATCCTCAACATGACCTCACACACACACACACACACAAACACACACACACACACACATATATATTAAAACAACAATTATTATATAAGGACTATATCGGACAAAATCTACTAAAAAAACAACAACATCAATCAAACAAGATTTGCTAACCGAATTTGATATAATAGTGGATTGAAACCATTGAGAGAGTATCAACATCTCTCTTCCCAAGGTTTCCCACCTTATAACCTCACATAAATGTGCAAGAGATGGATTAAACCACACACATCTACTAACCTCGCATAACTTCGCATCTCCGACCACAATTATACAAAACCCGGCAATATAACATTAACACACATATCATCCACACCACCAAATCTTACATTCAACCCATCAACCTCATCTCAACAATCACGAAATAATCAAATCTTCACTCATAACACAATCATGCAATTATTCCAAAATCATATTCATAATTTATAACACTTATGTTATCAATAATTCAATAAATAAATATATATATATATATATATAACTATGTTTATATAATTATATATATACTTTTACGGCAAACATCAACCAACAAACAATTATATTAAGGGATCATCGTGCATTTTATTTACCCCAATCCACACAAAAATTCTCTATATATTTATGTCCTCACTAAAATTTTAAAAATTATAAAATTATGATTAGGTCCCTATATTTTACTAAAATTATGATTTTACCCCCAAACTTTTTAAATTTTTAATTTAACCCCAATACTCTCATACATCATCAATATGGTCCTAAAACTCTCAAATATCACTTATTAGCCCTTAAAAATTAGAAATTTCAGATTTATACGTTAATTATACTAAATTATGATTTAGTCTAAAACTTTGAAAATCTTGCATTTACACCCCCAAAACTGTAACAGTAAGTACCAAACTCCAACGACTTCAAAATACCACAATAAGGTGATTATTGGTCAGTACATGTCACGAGGATCACAATGATGGTGGTGGTGACGACGGGTGTACGGTGGTTACTAACGAATGGTTAAATGACGATTACTAACATTTTTGGCTAGTTTCACGACAACGAGGGTCTGATCTGGGCAACCGAAGTGTCATGACACAAATCCAGCCACTCAAGGAACTTTAGATGTCATGACTAACAATATGGTAAAGCTTTTGAAAGTGCCAATAAGGCCAATCACATGCCAGATAGCTAAGAAGATCAGAGACGCAATGGCGGGGCTAGCACATAATGCCATGACCGAGTGTAACAAAAAACTCAAGGGCATATTGGTGTCACATGAGGGCTTCGATTGAGTGGGTCCAAAGCTATTTCACGTGGCCCAAGTCATACCAAAAGATGTGCAATAACCAATTTTGAAGATAAGACATTTTTGAAGAATTTGATCATTTTATGCCTTATATGTAATTCGGCCAAAAAGGATTGTATTTTGACTTTATGCATGACATGTTGACTCTAGTTAGGCTATTTTTAACTTAGTTACCTAGATAATTTGGGTAAAATTAGATTAGAACTAAATTAGTTAGTCAAAATGACCTATTAGGCAGTTTTAGATTTTATTCCTCTTTTGTTGAATTTTTTTATTTTTGATCTTTTTCCCACTTGCATAAGGATCTTGATGGGGGATATTTATATTAATTATTAAATGACTATTAAAGGCTTAACCTTTAAGTAGCCTTTGGGTAGTTTTAAGATATTTTGGTCTTTTTAACTTTCAATTGCATTTTAGTAATTTTTCTTATACTATATAATGCATAAACTTATCATCTTCAATATATATCACATATTTTTTAATTTCCTCTCAAAAGAATGGCTATTGCTGAATTTCAAGCTTTAGGGAGGGATTCTCCTTTGTTCAAGCTTCGACTTATCTAAGGCATGACAACCTTAGTGGCGTCTCTGTGCTAGTAGAACACTATAAGATATCATCTTAAGGGTTCTCAAAGATAAGTTCTTTATGGCCTTGGAAAGGTTTTGTTCCATCAAAATCAAATTCACGGTTTTTGGGGTTCAGATTCGTTGCTTGGGGTTTGCTTGACCTGATCATCCAAGTGAGTTCCTCGTTATTTGGTATTAGAGTTTAGGGTTCCATGGTCTGAAATTCTATCCTTTATTTGTGTTTTTCTTTTAGTCTTTATTGTGTGTATTTGGTCATCAAGATACTTGTTCATCTTGATTCTTGGTTTTGTTGATTTTTGTGTTTGTTAAGTGTTTTGCCTTATTTTGACTCATCTGTGACCGATATATCAGCCTTATACCTACATACCTATGTGTTGCGAGATTATCGTACCGTAAGTATACGGTGTCAAGTTTTATTAAAAGATAAGTATGAGTGGCGAACCCACATGGATTGTAATCAAACTCGCACTAAGTACAATAATTAATAAACTTAACTTTATTTAGAAACAATTTAAAATAATCTAATATTCAAACTAAAAACTAAAGAAATGAGATATCAAAATGTCTAATTAAGATAATCCAAGAAGAGAGAGATTCTAGAGTCTGATTTCACGTAGTTATCCCCTATGTATTTGTCATGCCATTCAATTCTTATTCAGTTGCATTGTTTATAAGTCAATAACCATAAGTTATTTTAACTCCCTCTCCCGAGTGCCGAGTGAATATATTATCAATTACAGACTTCGATATCCCTATAAAAATCTAGTAATCAATAACTTATTATGCTCTGTGATTCTTTGTTAACGACTTCAAAGGAATTATAGATTCTCCCGAACTTTATAAAATTCCTAGGTTATATTCTAGGATCCTATTCAAAATCCCCTCTCCTGAGTGATATATTTTAAACATTCATCATCTTAATTTGTGGCCAACAAACTAGAAGCATTAAACACAAAAGAATATAAATAAACTAAATTAAAACTTCATAAAACTCAAATTGGCAAACAATACATAGGTTAAGCATTGGCTACTTCATCCTCTAGAATAATAGAGTTAGTTCATGACCAAATATAAAAATAATGAAAATAATGTCATGAATCTACTAGAAATCATTAGAGTTTGAAGAAATAAACTAGAAGTTAAAACCCGAATCGAATTCTTTCGCCTTCAGACGTCATCGTCGTCGTCTTCTCTTGTCACTCTTCAATCTTCCTCTTTGGATCTCTCTAAAATATGTTTTGAACTCTATAGTTGTGTATTTCTCTCTCCTCTTAGGTTTTTGGACGATTTTCTATATTTATAAAGAAGTCTTGGAGTCATTGTGCTTGTAGAATAACAATTTGTGAAGATTCTGGGAGTCTAGCGTCGCGACGCCAAACTCTCATGAAATTCTATATTGGCATCATGAGGGGGTGCCGAAATGCCAAAAGTGGCGCCACAACGCCACCTCATTTTCAGAATGAGTGTTTTCTTCATTTTATGCTTTCCCGCGTGCTTTTGATACGTCCGTAAGGTCCCAAAACAAGTCCAATTGCTCCAAGATCTATGTTCTAATATTTCCTATCAATTAAACATAAAACAAACTATAAAATACATTAAATGACACGAAATCTAACAAAATAAAAAGCTAAGAATGCAGGAATAAGTGGGTATAAACCGCACTTATCAAACACCCACAAACTTAAGATTTGTTAGTCTCGAGGAAAAGACTAAATAAAAACTAAATAAAAATAACAAAATTAACTAGGCCACTTTCATAGGGATCACGATTGCATTTACCGCATGCAACAAGCCTTTAAACCCACATGCGGCCCTAGTGGACGAGTTATAGTCTCGTGAGGGCTTACAGTGACGACACCCACATACGTCATTCACACACATGCAATCATGCAAAAATAATAAAATAAAATAGTCCCAATAGTTATGTATAATATTGTCCTCAAAGACTGCCTACCAATGAAATCAAAGAACCTTCAAAGTACTCAATGCAACTAAAATCCAAGTTCATCTAAGCCAGACTCACAGTGTGTGTATGTAAAGGTTCTTTCACAGCTCGACTCCTAAGTAAGCCAACTCAATGATTTCGTCTCAAAAATTGAGATCTGATAGGTCAAACCAACCTAGATATCTAAAAATTATTATGTATTTGCCTATTTTGTGCTTAGTATGGTACAATTTTTTTCTTCCTTTTTCCTTTTTTCATTTTTTTCAACACACCTACCCTTTAAGGTTGAATTTCTCCTCATGGTGGTCCTAACACTCGCCCATGGATTGCTTCACGCTTATCGGTTATAAGTGGTTTAACTTTTCTTTTTCTTCTTCTTCCTTTCAATTTTTTATTCAAATTTTATTTTTCTTCCTTTTCTTGTTATTTAATCATACCATATATCATAACACTAGCAAATCGAGATAGATATCTAAGCAAACGATCATTCATCGACAAGTAATTTCTTTAACTAGTCATTTTGCCAACTACCTAGGTTCTTACTGTTAGAAACTTATTGTTAACTGCTTACGAGTCTAACCTAGATCACTTACTCAAGACATCAGATAAAAATCAATTAGGAACTTATCATTTCTAAAATTCCATTCTAAAGTAAACAAAACTCATCATTAGACTTATGGTTTACTATCTATGACTAAAAATAAAATAATTTTTTGTTCTTTTTTCTTTTAAACCTTTTTTTTTACTAGCAGGAACTATAACTACATGCACACACCCCCAAACTTAAAACTTGCATTGTCCTCAATGTAAGATAAACATAAAGAAACAAGAGTGAGGAACAACATTACCGTGCATGGAGTTGATCAGGCTCCTGCGGGTCAGAATTTGGTTGTGCGGGCTTTATGTGTTGCTCTAATACTTGTATAAATACACATGCAAACTAATAAACAATCAAAATAACACACAATAAAATAAAACTAAAGTAAAGAAAATAAAAATAAACAAATACAAGGCTTGCCTCCACGCTAGCACTAAGTTTAACGTCTTCAACCAGACGCAAGCACCCAAATGGTCATGGTGGCTTCAATGAGCGGACTGGGTAGTCTTCTGCGCTTTCTTCTTTGGTATCCACCAATTGTTATGAATTGAAAAAGACAACTTAGCAGGCTGTGGCAATTTATCCATGGATTGTCCTTCAGGGTCTACTGATGGTTGAAATTTTTGACTACACATGGAGCAAAATTGGCTCGACCATTTTTGTGCTTTCTGAGAATCATCTTTAGGTGATCTCTAACTTTTGATTTCCTCCTTTTACAGAGCTTTGGGAGTGGTTTCAGGATTGGCTACGGAGGATATTCGTTGCATGGCTGCACTATGTTCATTGATTGCTTGATTACTGACTCACTCTGCCTGTTGACTTGAATACATATAGATGGGCCTAAAGCATGGTCATTATCTCTTGCAACTCCCATATTAACATTTTCAATCGTGCGAAATTCTTCATCACTCTGAGGACTTATCATGGCTTTGAAAACACTGAAGGTGACTTCTTCATCTTGAACTTCAGTTCACCTTTTTGCACATCAATGATCACTCTACCTGTTGCCAAGAAAGGTCTCCCGAGGATGATTGGGATGTCATGATCATTTTCCATATCAAGAATAAGGAAGTCAGTAGGAAAATAGAACTTATCCACTTTAACCAACACATCATCTGTTATTCCTCTCGGGTAGGTGATGAATCTATCTGTTAGCTGTAATGTGATAGTGGTTGGCTTTGCCTCACCTATGCTCAACTGTTTATAGATGGATAACGGTATGAGATTGATACTTCCCCCAAATTGCATAGTGTTTTACCAAAATATCGATTCCCAATAGTACATTGTATTGTAAAGCTACCTGGATTCTGCAGCTCCGGAGGGAGCTTTTTTTTTGTATGATAGCACTACACTCTTCTGTGAGTGCTGCAGTTTCAAAATTTGATTGCTTCCTTTTCTTGGACATCATCTCCTTTATAAACTTCACATTGTTTGACATTTGTTCCAAATCGTCTGTAAATGGAATGTTGATATGAATCTTTTTAAAGATATCTCCGAATTTGGCAAACTGAGCATCCAATCTTTTCCTTTGAAAATGTTGATGGTGCGACAAAGGTGTCTTCAGGATGGGAGGCGGCTTATATGGATGAGCTACTGCATTGTTCTTTTCTTTCGTCACTGTTTCCTCTTGAAATTCCGCTTCTTTTTCTTTACTGCCTAAGTCCTTAGGACTATCTCTAATCTCTTTCCCACTCTTAAGGGAAATGGCTTGAAACGTTTCTTTAGGGTTGACCTCAATATTACTAGGAAATGTCCCTTTTTGTTGATTAGCCATTGAAGAAGCAATATGTCCAATCTGCACTTCTAAAGACTTCATTGTTGCTCTGATATTGCCCATGCGCGTTTCAATATTATTCAGCCTCGACTCATTATTCTCAAACCTCTCTGAAGTTTTAGCAATAATCATGTTCATGAGGTATTGTAAGGAAGATTTTTGCTCAGCTTTTTGATTATTGTAGCTAGTAGGAGGTTACAAGACATTCTCTGTACTGGCATATGACAAGTTCGAATGGTAATAGTTAGGCATAGGATTTCTTCTATAGTTGTTGAAGTTCTGATTGTTCACATATCAAACTTTCTCATATCCTCCATCAGGTAAGATCATTCTATTAGCAGCAACAGTTTCAATAGATGGTTGGCCATGTTGGTTGGTCAATACTGGTAGATAAGTCATAAAGGATGAAACTTGAGCTGTAAGTTCAATAATAGGATCCACCTCGTATATACCAGCCACCTTAGGCACAGTAGTACGTTCACTTGGCCATTGGAAATTATTAATGGCCATCTCCTCCGATAGAGCACATGCATCTTTAGCAGATTTCTTGAACATGGTTCCTTTAGCAGCTGCATCAAACCATAGTTCTATTAGGACCATTCAACCCATTGTAGAATAACTGAATCTGAATCAAGCCTTCGAAATTATATTGTGGGCATCTCCTGAGTAGATCTTTAAAGCACTCTCATGCCTCATACAGATTCTCGGTCTCCAACTGCTTAAATACTCTAATTTATGTTCTCAGTTGGGCTGATTTAGCTAATGGAAAAAACCTCGCAAGAAATGTTGTAGCCATATCATGCCATGTCATGATGCTCCCAATCGGTATTGATTGCAGCCAACCTCTTGTTGGTTTCTATGATTAGTCCCAAGATCAAAATGAACAATGAAAACATGAATGAATAACGAAGAAGAGTGGCGGAAACACACTTACATCGATCGGTTTTGGATGCGTGAAACAACAAAAATTCCTCTTCCAAATTCTCCAAGATTCGGCCAAAAGAAAGGTAGAAGCTCCAAGCTTTTCCTTGAGTTTCCAAGCTCTTGTGTTGGTTTCCCTATCACCTCTTGATGATCCTTGAAGAGTGCTAGCCCTTGGTGAATTTTTGCAACAAGAATTCACACATTTTCTTCACAAAATTTTGCTTAGAAAATGAAAATGGGAGAGCCCAAAAAACTGCTCACAGTTTCGGTCTTTGGGGGAGAGAGAGGATGAAGTTTTTTTTTTGATTTCAAAAATCAATAATAATTGTTTCAAAAACAATTGTAAATGATATACCAAACCTTGGTTGGTATAAGTCATTCACCTTACTTTGACTTAGAGTGTTTTACACTCTTTAACCAACCCACCAAAACCCATCAAGCTAAAGTGAATTAGTTGACTAGTGATGTGATGGTTGATGTGACATGTGGGCCCCACTCGATTCTGAATGCGAGTGGGCCCGTAAACACTCCCGGGCTCGGGTTCGCTAATTCCGAATTAACGAACTTCCGTCGCGACGTAATTTAAATCGAATTTAATTAAATAATTATGCCTAGCAAAATTACTATTCATGTCGCTAACGAATTAATTCTAAATTAACTCGTTTGCCCGAATTAAAATCTAATTTTAATTCTGCGTCGAAATCTAATTCCGAATAATATATCGAATATATTATTTTAATGATTAATTCCAAATTAATCTTTCTCTCTCTTCAAATAGTACTTTATCCAAGATAAAGTCTCTCCGCAATTAATCTCAGGTTAATTTAGCTCGAATCATACGTCATTGGTGAATCTTTGGGAAGCGACCCAAGAGATCTCTAGATATGTTGGCAGTAAATACGGTCATCGGACTATCCGAACACGTACGTACCTCGTACTATGTTCTTACCGATTTACAAGACAAGGTTGGCTTTTAGCAAAGCGCCATGCCTACCCAATTCTCTAGAAATATTCTTAATGGAATATACGATCTTTATCAGGCGTAGAATACCATAGTATTGTGTATTGCGATCCAGTATCAGATGTCATGTGCGAGGCCTGGGGCTGGAATAGTGTCTGCCTCGTACGAAGCACATATCGGATATCAAGCAACTAGTCTATTTGAATCGGATAATCATAACCTTTTCATATTATCCCGATGGTTTCAACACTATAGAGAACCAGTTCTGAATCCCTGCGTGATCATCATCTCCATATGTCTGAAGTGATACTTCCGTCTTGACATCACATCCAATACACTACGATTCTCAATAAACCCAGCAGAGGCGTACGCAGAACCTGTTAAAGCCCTGGACGACCAAAACCAAAGTTTACTGATTGTCGTAAGTACTAACGATGCAAGTCTCAGGTTAAGACCAAATACATCTACCCTGAAGCGGACTCCCATAGACACATATACATACTACCAATGGGATTCCGCGGGGTCTATCCAGAGCGAAGCTGTTTTCTGTACCATCGGCAAAACACAACCTCCTATCGCACTTGAATAAGTATCCTATACTTAAATATATGAGAACTATGATTTTATGCCCTCACAACTCGCACAAGTGCAATACTAGTCTATTCCGCATTATCGATGTCAAATCTCGATAATACTACGACTAGGGATATTTAATGATTAAACCTTTATGGATTGATACTGTCTCATATAATCTCAATCCGGAACTAATCATATGGACTTTTACCATTTATTTATAAAAGTAAATAAGTTACAAAACGGTAAAAGGCAATTTCATTACTATATAGTTAATTTTGTACAACCACACAATGTCTTTTACAAAACAGTGACGCTATGGGTCATAACTGTCCAACACCTCTCGCTTTCTCCCTTAAAGAGAATAGGAATAAGCGTAGCCTGATGGTCTCTTTAGTCACACCATTCATCTTTATGGTATCCGTCATCTCCAAGAACATCCTCAAATACACATTTGGATCCTCTACAGCTAAACCCCCAAACTGGTTCTTTTGCACAATGTTGATCAATGCAGGTTTTGAAAAGGTATTAACATTGATTGGTGGGTGAGCAATCCCAGAATAATTACCGTCTATGACCGGCTTGAAGTGATCTCGGATTGCCACATGGCGTGGGTTGTTCTCTATATTTTCAGCTGTCATTGCTTCTTTCTCAATTTTCCTTTCTTTCCTTAGTCTCCTCGTTGTTCTTTCTATTTCATGATCAAATAGAAGCGAGTCAAGACTTGTGGATCTTCGCATTCACTGAAGCACAGAAAGATAAGAAAAAAGTACTAAAATAAAAAATAAAAATAAAAATAATAAAAATAAAAAACATAAATTAAAGCTAAGGTTATTTGGTAATAGTATTAATGTGAATTAGATTAACAATCCCCGGCAACGGTGCCAAAAACTTATTGTGAGATTATCGTACCGTAAGTATACGGTGTCAAGTTTTAGTGAAAGTTAAGTATGAGTGTCGAACCCACAAAGATTGTAATCAAACTTGTTGGACAATTATGACCCATAGCGTCACTATTTGTACAGATCATGGTGTTGTTGTACAAATTAACTATGTGACAAATGAGATTGCACTCTTATCATTTGTGATTAGATCACCTAGATGTATAAATGATGAGAGGTCCCTATGATTTGTTCCTGGACGGAGAATGATATGAGACAGTATCAGTCCACGAAGGATAAATCTTTAAATATCCCTAGTCAGAGTATTATCGAGATAGGACATCGGTAATGCGTAAAAGACTAGTATCGTACTTGTACGCGTTGTGAGGGCACAACGGCATAGTTCTCATATATTTAAGTATTTGATACTTATGCAAGTGCGGTAGGAGGTTGTGTTTCACCAATGGTACGGGAAATAGCTTCGCTCTAGATAGAACCCCTCGGAATCCCATTGGTAGTATGACTATGTGTCTATGGGAGTCCGACATCAGGGTAGGTGTATTTGGTCTTAACCTGAGACTTGCACCGCTAATGCTTACGACAATCAATATACTTTGGTTGAGGACGTTTAGGGCTTTAACTGGTTCTGTGTACGCCAATGCTGGGTATATTGAGAATCGTAGAGTATTGGGTGTGATGTCAAGACATAAGTATCACTCCAGTCATAGTGGAGATGATGTCACACAGGATACGGTATTAGTACTCTTAAGTGTTGCGCAACCATCGGGATATTATGACTAGGTCATGTATATCTGATTATAGAGACTAGTTACCAGACATCCGACATGTGCTTCGTACGGGGCAGACACAATTCCAGCCCCAAGCCTAGCACGTGACCATCCGATACTGGATCGATGTACACGATACGCTGTATACTACGCCTGATATAGATCATATATTCCTGTAAGGATATTTCCGGAGAATTGGGTAGGCATGGCGCTTTGCTAGAAGCCAACATTGTCTAGAAGCCAACATTGTCTAGTAAATTAGTAAAACGTAGTACTTGGTACTTACGTATTCAGATAGTCCGATAACCGTATTTACTGCCAATATATCCGGGGATCTCATGGGTCGCTTCCCAATGATTCACCGATGATGTATGACTCGCACTTTAATTAATCTGGGATTAATTTGATGAGAGAGAAAATTAATCTGGGATTAATTACGGAGATATTTTATCTGGGATAAAATATCGCCTAAAAAGAGAAAACGATTAATTTGGAATTAATCGGGTAAATTAATATATTCGATATATTAAACGAAATTGGATTTCGACGGGGAATTAAAATTAGATTTTAATTCGGGCGAACGAATTAATTTAGAATTAATTCGGTAGCGACGTGAATAGTGATTTCGCTAGGCGTAATCATTTAATTACGACGCAACGGAAAATTCGCTAATTAGGAATTAGCGAACCCGAACCCAAGAGTGATTGCGAGCGCATTCGCATTTCGAATTTGAGTGCGGCACGCAAGTCACATCAAGCGTCAAATCATTCATCACATCAAGCGTCAAATCAAACGTCACTTTGAGTGATTTGACATTTGATTGATTGATGTGATTGATTGATTGAAAGATATGGTTAGTTGGTTTGTTATTGAGTGTTGGACACTCAAGGTTGGTGTTGATGGACATATACCATATTTTAAGCATTTGGTATATGTAAAATGATTTAATATCATTTGTTTGACTTTTGAAAAATCAAAATAAAGTATATAAGATATATTTTATCATTACCAACCAACTAACACACTTTCTTCTTCATCCATTTCTCTCTCTCATTCACTCATAGGGCTGTGAAATTCTGCATTCTGGTTTGGCCAAAAACTGTGAGCCATGAAGCAATTTTGAATGATTTTGTGGCAAAATCCAAGTGCTAGCACACTCCTTAGAGGCATACGAAGGTGATAGGGAAACCCACCCACGAGCCGGGAATCATTTGACGAAGATTCGAGCTCAAAATGTTGAAGAAAAATCTGAAATGGTAGAGCAGTGGACTGCACTGCAAATGGCGCCACTTTGAAGGGAAAATTAATTTTGTTCTTCATCAAATCGTCTCAACCGATCGATGTGAGTATTCCGCTATCTCCTTTGATGTATTCACAATTGTTTTTCATGCTTGTTATGATCTTGGGACCTAATTTAGAAACCAACAAAACTCGCATTAAATACTATAATTAATAAACTTAACTTTATTTAGAAATAATTTAAAATAAACTAATATTGAAATTAAAAACTAAAGAAACGAGATATCAAAACGTCTAATTAAGATAATCTAAGAAGAGAGAGATTCTAAAGTCTGATTTACCTAGCTATCCCTTATATATTTGTCATGCCATTCAATTCTTATTCAGTTGCATTATTTATAAGCTAATAACCCTAAGTTATTCTAACTCCCTTTCCCAAGTGCCGAGTGAATATATTATCAATTACAGACTTCAATATCCCTATAAAAATCTAGTAATCAATAACTCAATATGCTCTATGATTCTTTGTTAACGACTTCAAATGAATTATAGATTCTCCCGAACTCTATAAAATTCCTAGGTTATATTCTCTAGATCATTTTCAAAATCCCCTTTCCCGAGTGATATATTCTAAACATTCATCATCACAATTTGTGGCCAATAAACTAGAAGCATTAAGCACAAAAGAATATAAATAAACTGAATTAAAACTTCATAAAGCTCAAATTGGCAAACAATACATAGGTTCAAGCATTGGCTACATCATCCTCTAGAATAATAGAGTTAGTTCACGACCAAAGATAAAAAATAATGAAAATAGGGTTATGAATCTACTAGAAATCATTAGAGTTTGAAGAAAGAAACTAGAAGATAAAACCCAAATCGAATCCCTTCACCTTCGGACGTCACCGTCGTCGTCTCCTCTTGTCGCTCTTCAATCTTCCTATTTGGATCTCTCTAAATTATGTTTTGAACTCTTTAGTTGTGTATTTCTCTCCCCTCTTAGGGTTTTGGATGAATTTCTATATTTATAGAGAAATCTTGGACTCATTGTGCTTGTAGAATAACAATTTATGAAGATTCGAGGATTCTGCCGCAGCATCGCGACCCCGGAATTGGCATCGTGGCGCCAAACTCTCGAGAAATTCTATGTTGACATCTTGAGGGGCTGCCACGATGCCAAAAGTGGCGCCGCAACGCCACCCCATTTTTCAAGATGAGTGTTTTCTTCATTTTCTGTTTTCTCGTGTGCTTCCTATGCGTCCGTAAGGTCTCAAAATAAGTCTAATTGCTCCAAGATCCATGCTCTAATGCTTCCTATCAATCAAATATAAAACAAACTATAAAATACATTAAATGATATGAAACCTAACAAAATAGTAAACTAAGAATGTAGGAATAAGTGGGTATAAACCGCACTTATCACTCTATTAAAACACTCTTGACACAGCTACTGGAATTGGCGAGCAAACATATCAGTCTCTATATCGATTATAAAACACCCTTGAAATGGCTATTGGAACCGGGAACAACAATATCGGCCTTCATACCGGTAAACCTGGGAAATACATAGCTATTATAATCGGGCTAGTTTCATACCGGTCTCATACCAGACTCAAAATCGATCAACTTGTTCCAAAACATAGCTTCTGGAATCGGACTAATCTATACCGGCCTACATACTGATCTCCATACCGGTTAACCTGTGAGTTATACATAGCTACTGGAACCGAAATCAACCATACTGGTCCCATATCGGACTCCAAATGGTCAACAATTAGAATTTTTTCATGAGCTCAGAGTAACCTGAAAAGCAAAAAAGAGAGTAAAAAAGTTCAAGATTTTAGTTGAATTTGGTTGGTTCCATATTATCATTGGGGTGTTCGTGGATGGTAATTCCTCAAAATTTCTATTGAGGCACCAAATTTCCATACGAATTTGCATACGTCCGAAATTATTTGCATGCTTATTTACTTATTATGCTAATTTGTGATTTTCTTATTCCGAGCTCTCTAGCTTTAGTTTTCTTTGAATTGAGTTTATGTATTTTCTAATTTTAACTCGCATTACTTCATTTTCCATATATTGGTTTCTTGTTGTTTATGCTAGCTTGAAGATTACAAATTGTTCTGAACTTCTTTGATAAGTCATATTCATATTATATTCATTGCAAACACGAGTGGAGTGTAGTGGAGTGATACGTATTCGTGTGCAAACATGTGAGTGTGTGAGATTGTGAGGTTATATAATTATTTTAACATATTTATTACATTCTAACATGTTTCTTGAAGCTTTGAGATGGAAGAACCTAGTTTGATGGTGGATGAGAAGCTTGAGGCTTTAGATAGGAAGTTTACAGATATGATGGAGAATATGAATACTGCATTGGAGAGCTTGTCCAAGAGCGTTGATAGTATAGAGACATGCAATGTTCCAAGAGTACCACCACCATAGATTATGCCATCGTGGCAAGTTCCACCACCTCGAGTATCACTAGTGGAAGAGGAGGCTGGCAATGATCCTGATGGTTTTGATGATTTGGAAGACTCCGCTGAGGAGGAAAAGAGGTATCGGCCAAGAAATCATAGGCAATAGTGGAGGCATGATAAAAGGGATTGGCAATTTAATAGATAAAGAGGATTGATGGTAGACATAAGGATTTTGAAAATAGGGGTTTTGGTAGACATGATGATGTTGATGGTGATTTGAGCAACATCAAGATCGGAATACCAAACTTCCATGTCAAAAATGATCAAGAAGCATATTTGGAGTGGGAGAAGAAAATCGAGTTGATTTTCGTCTGTCATCATTACTCTGATGGGAATAAGATCAATCTGGTAGCCATGAAATTCATTGATTATGCGATGATTTGGTAGGATCAGATTGTCACCAGAAGAATGAGGAATTATAAGTGTCCAAATCAGACATGGGAAGAACTTCGAGGTCTAATGAGGAAACTGTTCATACCCAACCATTACTACCAAAAGATGTATCAGAGGGCCAAAAGTGTATAGGATTACTATACTGAGATGAAAGTTACCATGATCAGGGCGGATATAATGGAGGATGTAGAGGCTACTATTGTTAGGGATATACCCTATACCCAACTTGTGGATGGGCTATATGTACATATATTTGCAATATTTTCATTAATTAATAAAATGGCATTCTTTATTATATGTGTCTTAGATAAATTATATGAATCATCAAATACTGTAATAAAGCCCTTGGAGTAATAAGATGATGGCTTCCATGTCTTATGAGAATCATTACTCTCAAACGTTCCTAGTCATAATTTTGTGAATAATCTGGGCGTTCACAAAGCGGAAAGACTAGCATGATGATATGATCCGCCCTTAAGTGGGGTAGCCGATCTCATAGGCTACTAGCGGAGATCCGTCCGCTTGGTGTATCACATGGATGCATGAATTGCTCGTGTCCATCGAACTGACCGCCGAAAGTTTACACATGGAGTGTTTATCCCATGAGTCTGTGAGAACTTTCATGTATCGATTGTATGACTAGTCCTTAGACTTGAGGTCTTTACAATCTTATGTGTGGACCAAATGACTTTGACATTCTCCTTCCCCGGTTCAAAAGATCCGGTCATAAGGATATGATTGGGTCATTTGTTGAAACAAATGAAGTTTGTAAAGATACAACAGAGAATCACCACTCTCTCAGATAATATTTTCTTATAAGTGTAGTATTCCAGTTCGTGGGTTGATATGTGTGATCGGTGCTTGAGACTGTGGCCGCATCGGAAGAATCATGTGAGATTCTTGGGTTAGCACGATTCATGAAACTATCAACATCATACCTTTGACTATATGGGTAGACACTTTCCATACCCTAGGTCAAACGGTGGGGATACAATGAGGCGAGGGACCGTATCATATGTAAATTGCATACATAATGGGTATATATCTTTCCTTCTCATTTGGGGGCCTTGGCATGTTGCTAGATGTCAACCTTGGTCATTGAAATCGAACGACCATCTGATCGAAGGATAATTTATGTTCGATTAAATTATCACGATTCATTTCATGTCCAACTTGAGGGGAACCCAAAAGGTCACACACAACAAAGTCGAAATCAATGGTTAACAGTGCACAGTACAAATTTAACAGCATATATGATTGCTGTAGGAATTGTTCATAAATGGTTCAATGTGTTTAATTATTGAACAGATCATTTATGAAGTTCCAAAGTGGCTTAGGGATTGGTGAATGACGATAGGGGCACTTTGGGAATTGGAAAAATGAATAAGAAAAAAAATATGTGAATAGTAAATTTTTTTTTTATTATTTTTTTTTGAATTCCAATTCGGCCCAAACTCTTATTAGGGTTTTATAATCTCATTAAACCACTATATTAATATCCAATGGCTAAGATTTAATTATCATTTTCCCACATCGGATTCTTAATTAATTTTTTTATCTTTGGAGCACCTATATAATATTGGACAATTATGACCCATAGCGTCACTATTTGTACAGATCAAGGTGTTGTTGTACAAATTAACTATGTGACAAAGGAGATTGCACTCTTATCATTTGTGATTAGATCACCTAGATGTATAAATGATAGGAGGTCCTTATGATTTGTTCCTGGATTGAGAATGATATGAGACAATATCAATCCACGAAGGATAAATCATTAAATATCCATAGTCATAGTATTATCGAGATTGGACATCGATAAATACGTAAAAGACTAGTATTACACTTGTGCGCGTTGTGAAGGCACAACGACATAGTTCTCATATATTTGGGTATAGTATACTCATGCAAGTTTAATAGGAGGTTGTGTTTCACCGATGGTACGGGAAACAGTTTCACTCTGGATAGACCCCCTCGGAATTCCATTGGTAGTATGACTATGTGTCTATGGAAATCCGAAATCAGGGTAGGTGTATTTGGTCTTAACCTGAGACTTGCACCGCTAATACTTGCAACAATCAATATACTTTGGTTGCGGTCGTCCAGGGCTTTAACCGGTTCTGTGTATGCCAATGCTGGGTATATTGAGAATCGTAGTGTGTTGGGTGTGATGTCAAGACGGAAGTGTCACTCCAGTCATATGGAGTTGATGATCGCGCAGGGATACAGAACTGGTTCTCTAAATAAGGTTGCAACCGTCGGGATAATATGACTTGGTCATGATTATCCGATATTAAAGAGACTAGTTACTTGTTATCCGATATATGCTTCGTACGGGGCAGACACTGTACCAGCCCCAGGCCTCGCATGTGATCATCCAATACTGGACAAAAATACACAATACTACGTATACTACGCCTGATATAGATCCTTATATTCCTGTATGGATATTTCCGGAGAATTGGGTAGGCATGACGCTTTGCTAGAGGCCAACCTTGTCTTGTAAATCGGTATAAACGTATTACGAGGTACTTACGTGTTCGGATAGTCCGACGACCGAATTTACTGCCAACATATCCAGGGATCTCATGGGTCTCTTCCCAAAGATTCACCGATGACGTATGACTCACACTTTTAATTAATCTGGGATTAATTAGATGAGAGAGAAAATTAATCTGGGATTAATTGTGGAGATATTTTGTCTGGGATAAAATATCAATTAAAGAGAGATAATGATTAATTTGGAATTAATCGGCAAATTAATATATTCGATATATTAAACGAAATTGGATTTCGACGCGGAATTAAAATTAGATTTTAATTCGGGCGAACGAATTAATTTAGAATTAATTCGTTAGCGATATGAATAGTGATTTCGCTAGGCGTAATCATTTAATCACGACGCAACAGAAAATTCGTTAATTTGGTATTAGCGAACCCGAGCCCGGGATTATTTACGAGCGCATTCGCATTTCGAATTCGAGTGCGGCACGCAAATTAAATCAAGCGTCAAATCGCTAGTCGAAACTAGCGTCACATCATTCGTCAATCAAGTGATGGATGTCTTTCACTTTGAGTGATTGACGCCAGTCACTATTCACTGATTGATGGAAGTTGATGTGAGTTGATGTGTGTGGTTGGCATTGATGGCTTTAATTGGTTTGACTTTTCTAAAGCCAAAATTTGATATATGTTTTTGGAAAACAAATAAACCAAAACCAATTACACATTTCATCATCTCTCCTCTCATTTCTCCTCTCTCACACGCCCAAGAGGGGCTGTTCTTCACTGATTTTCTGCCCAGAAAATCGTGAGCAATGGAAGTTAAAGTGTGATGGTTTTGCGGTAAAATCATCAAAAGCTAGCACTCTGAGAGACATGCGAAGGTGATAGTGAAGTCCACCCATGAGCCGGGAATCGCTCGACGAAGCTTGGAGCTTGACGAGGACCTGCAATGGCCGAATATGCAGTGGACTGTGACAGTTACTGCCGAGCAGTCCAAGTGGCAGAAAACATAAATTTTTGTTGCCCAATGCGTCGCTCAACCGATCGATGTAAGTATTCCTCGACTTCTCGATTGTATTCACATATGTTCATGCTTGATTTATGATCCTTGGGACCCTTAGAATCTCCAACAATGGTATCAAGAGCGTGATTAAAAGCATGAAAATTATTTAGGGCTTAAAATTGGGTAAACTTGATTTTGAGCATGATTAATGAAATTGGATGATTTAGAATGCTTAAAGTATGTTTAATTGATGATTGATTGGATCAATTTGTTGAAATTATGTTTGGAACAAATTTCCCCAATATTTTGGTCATGGCCGAATATAATGCCCTATAATGATCTTGGTGATTTTTGAATTTTGATTCATTGGATGAGTTAGAATCATTCGGGAATGTGATTTAATGTCGATTGTGGAATTAATTGGATTGAAACCGAATCGGACAAAAATTCCCTATGAAAGCCGAGAGTCAAGAAGCATGATTGGGTTTGATTTTTGATTAATTTGTGTTGGACACTAATTGATGTAGATAAGCATGATTAATTAGCCTAATTTGTGTTTTGGAAATAACGATTTGGGTGATTAATTATGTTAATGCACTTTGATTAATTAAATTGTAAAATTGGATTTTAGTAATTTAGTTAATTGGGCTAATTTTGGAAATTGGGCTTGAAATGTTGTTATTGGGCTTATTGGGCTTTGTTGTACAAAGTTGGGTTAAGGCATATGGATTGGATCCAATTGGGCCCAAAACCGCTTCCATAAAGCCCAAATGCGACTTAAAGGACCTTTAAAGTTTAATTGGGCCTAATGGGCCAAGTTTGATTTCTAGGCTTATGGGGTAACTCCCGGATTGGATTTTGGTTATTCGGTTTGACCCGAGTTGACCAAAAGTCCACGCCTCAAGAAATTAATTAAAAGCCCATTGGACTTTAATTAAATTGACGTTGGACGTTAATCGGGCTTTGAGACCCGTTGCGATTAAATTTGGAATTTAAATCATAAAGGTTCGTAAATAAAGTGTGATATTTAATTTGGAATTAAATAGTGAATTAGAATTAAATAAAAATTGAATTCGATTTAATTGTGTAGTTTAATTTAATTCGAGAATTCGTACTTTAAGTACTTATTCGCAAAACGAGTTTGACTCGAGCAAAATCAAATCGTTGTTTGAACATTGGATGATATCAGATTAATTAATTTGATTAGATTGATTGATAACATGCTTGTGTGAATACATGGTTGCGATGCATGAATAATGTATATCGGATGGATATTAGATGAGTGGGGCAATTTTAGAAATTATTGTAATAAATTTGATTTATTAATTGGACCTGCGTGTCCAGCCTTTCACCTCTTTATTCTTTGTATTCTCTTCTCACCTATTCCCCTCAATGTAAATGAGGTTTCTTTAGAAGTGTAGTGTAACGGGTAGAAGAAATATTTATGCTAGCGGGAGAGAGAAATGGAGAGATTTGATCTAGGATCAATGTGTAAAGTATCCATCCGCATATCATTATTATTTTATTATACGCGCTTTATTATGTGTTTAGAATGCATGTTTAAGGGTGTATGATGATGAGACCTTAACAAAGATAATAAATTGGTTGCCAATTTGCACTCGAAAAACCCTCGCAAAATATTAAGCGTCTTTCCTTCCATTGAGTGATTCTCACTCAAGATCTAAGACGGCATTGGTTTGTTGGCCAAATTCAAGGCCTTTGTCTGTCGAGGATGTGTTTGAATCACTAAGGCTTTGTTCCATATCAGTGTCTTGTCCAAGTTGTGGTTTGTTGGCCAAAGTCAAGACCACTTCTTGTCCATGGTCAATAGGTCGCGCTTGACTGGGATCACTAAATTTGTTGTGCCAAAGCCAAGGCTTAGTTGATTCAGAGGAAAAAGGTTAGGTAATACATTGGATGTATTGGCATATATAAGATATATTTTCGGACTTGGATGTCCCCATACCGGATATAGGAATTGGATTGGATCCAATCGATCTTAGAGATCTATCTAGTTAATTATCATACAATTTGTTGGCCAAAGTCAAGATTGTGTGATATTTAACGGGATCCTAGCCCACTAGGAAACGCGATTTCCCGAGTACTCGACAGAGGGTTAGAGGCTCGCCGAAAAATAGTGGGAGGCAAGAATTGAATTCGCAATATTCATTTAATTACTTGCCATACGCGCTCAAACAAATATCATTCGTCGTTATAAATTAAATGTTAGTTGGACTAATATTTAAATGTTGTTTTAATTTATAGTTGGACTATATTCAAACAAATTCATTTATAGTTGATTTTATAATGGGATTATAATAATCAATATAATTGATTTTAATCTATTAAATTATAGTTGATTAAATAGTTGGACTATTGTGATCATTATAATAAATAGTACCATAATCGTTGATTAAATAGTTGGACTATTAAAATCAAGATAAAATTGAAGGATTGACATTTAAAACATAATCCTTGGGAAAATGTATTTAAATGGTTTAATTTTCAAATTGGGAATAAAATTTCAGGATGGTCATGAGAACTAATAAGTTATTTTATTTGATAAAATAATATATTAGGCCTAAAGTATGATAAGGATTCAGAACTAAGGATTAGATCCTTAAAGTATGATAATGAAATTGAAGGATCTTCATAAATCTATACTTAGGTTTTAGAAGTACTAAAATTACAAATAATAACTCTTGGAGGGTTAATGACTATTCTCAAGGAGATAAAGTCAAAGTTTGCAATTAGGCAAGTAGCGCAAGGCGCACCTTACTTCGATATTCTAGAAGGCCAAAGGCTTCTAGAGTGTTGAAACTGGCAAAGGCAAAATCATTATAATCTTCTGGGAAGATAAAGGACATATCCCAAAATATCTCCTTAAATGTGGCAAACAGGATCGTGGAAGCGTGACTGCCGTTTGGACAAAGCAGACAGGAAGGAATTGAAGACGAGCAAGGCTCTGACTTCAAATATGTTTGTCATAAATATATTCACTACCAATATTAAAATTGGATTTTAGATACTTATTATGATATATATATATATATATATATTGATGTTCAGAATCTGTTTTGAACATGATACTGACTTCAATTGAGATTAATCTGCTGATTGGAAACGGGACGAAAGTCGCTGTTTTAACCGTAGATACCTAAGTTTAGGAACTACCCTCGGGTATGTACCTAAATTGGGAAACTATTATAATGTAACTAGTTTGACTAGATGCATTATCTCTATATCAGTGTTTAACCCGTTGCGGGTGAACCTTTATATTCTAGAACACTAAAGTGTTTTATTTTATACAGATGATATTGAGATAAACACATTAAATGTGAATAACAGCATTTATATTGTGAATATAAATAAATCTCAAATATACAACATGACAAACAAAATAGCTCAAACTGATTTGATCAGAAGAAACTAATTGTGGCATTGTTGTCTGGGACACAATTAAACAAGAATCGTATATCCGCACTTTTGAAGAGCGGGTACCAGGACTGATTTCATTCTAATCAAATAAAGTCTACAAATCTAGTTTATTGGGCAAACTGCCTAAAACATATTTACTTGGTAAAAGTGTAAAAGCCACCGACCTTTTAGCCCTAGTTCATAGTGAAGCAAGTGGGCCCATGTCTAGCTAGGCTAGAAGTGGATATGAATATTTCGTGACCTATACGGATGTGGCATCGCGTTATTGTTATGTGTTTCTTTTGAAGAACACAAATCGGAAACTTTTAAAGTTTCGACACGAAATAGACAAACAGATCGGCTATAGTATTATACCGTCACGGTAAGACCGTAATGGAAAATACTTAAGCAATAAGTTTCTAACATACTTGAAAGAGTAAAGTATTCTTTCAAATGAGGACTCCTCCCGGAACACGTCAAAGTGACGGTGTGTCCGAAATGAGTAACCGAATTATGTTAGACATGATAAGGTTAATCATGAGTCGCTCTGAGCTACCATTTCCTTCAACGGATAAGCTTTAAACAATGCAAGAACTTATTTAGAATAAGGTTCCATAAAAATCTGTTTGACAGATTTCATATTAGATATGAACAGGAAAAAAACCAGGTTTCACATTCCTGATAATTTGGGAATGCTAGGCATTTGTTTGGATGATACCAAACTAAAACCCAAATTGGATAAGTGCCAAATGTAGGTTATCCTAGGGATACCATAAGTATGATACTTATATAACTCACTTGAGAACAATTAGATTATTGCTCACCATGCGGTTTTCCTTTGAGAAATACCGATATGCAGTGGTAAGTGGGAGGATAGTAAAACTCGATGAAAATCGGAGTAATACTATTCCAGATATCGAATCCTTAATGGAACATAAATAGTTCATCTAGGATGAATCTATACCATAATCTTTGAATACACAAGAACCGCGTAAGTCGTAGAGAGTCAGAAAACAACCTGGGGTATGGGTTTCTGATCTCACCTAATAAAGATGTCAATCTTTTGAGGTATACCAACTGACTACGTATGAGGAAGTGATACAAGGTATCGACTCCCTATTATGTAAAAGTGTCATGATATCCGAAATGGATTCTATGTATATCAATAAGTTTGGATACTAGTTGATGTACCGCAAGGCACTGTGCCTATTGGTACTATAAGTCTTCAAGGAAGACATACATGGATGGCAACATACCAACGTGTAAAGCTAGGCTTGTAGTGTAAAGGTATCGTTGTCAACATTGTGTTGATTATGATTCAACCTTTTATTTGTTGCCACGATAAATCCATTTGGATAATGGTTGCTAATGCTGCATGTTTCATTTATGAAATATGTCAGCTTAACGGGAAAATCGCTTTCCTGAAAAGGAAACCATTTGGAGGACATTTACAACATCCTGTCGATTTTATCGTACCAAAACTAGCAAACAAGGTTTGCAAGTTATTCGATCCATGTTTGGATTGAAGCAAGCATAGGTTCTTGGAATTATCATTTTGATGTAATCATAATAGTTTATGATTTAATTCAAAACGAAATGATTCTTGTGTATATAAGAGGGTTAGTGGGAGCGCACTGACAGTGGCTGTCCTATAAATAATGATAATATATGTCATTTCTTGGAAATGATATTCCCATAATAAAAATAACTATCGGTGAAATCTTGGCTTTCGAAAACTCTTCGTGGAATCGTACATTGAAAAATGTACGCTACCTGATGTCTCATACACTTTGAGCATATGAAGTCACAAACAGGCCAATCCAAGTGATAGTCACTGGATTGATGTTAAGAACATCCGTTATTTTCTTAGAGAACTAAGGATACATTCTTAGACTATGGAGAATGAGAACTTGAAGTGACTGGGATCACTGTAGCAAGTTTCCAAACCGATAAAAATGACTATAAGTCACAAAATGGTACTATACAGTTTGAATAACGGTACAAAGAGCTGGAAATCTTCCAAGTAAGATACTGTTACCGAATAAACAACAAATGCGGGTTATTGCTGCAGTTGAGGCAGCAATAAAAGCCTTCTGGGTCGATAAACAAATCTAATTAGATTAGATATAATTCTGTTAGCAGTTGAGCTAGGCGTCAGCACAGGCTAAAGAATTAATGGTCTCATCAACGATCCAGATACATACTTCGATATTCATCTGATTCGTTCAGATCATACATCGTGGCGATGTGATGATCGAATAAATCACATCAGATGATAATCATGCAAATCCGCTGACGAAAGCCTTTTCTCAGCAATTTGAGCCAACCGTACATAGTTCGGGTGTAAGACACTCGAGTGAGTGGATATAGGCCAAGTGGGAGATTGTTGGACAATTATGACCCATAGCGTCACTATTTGTACAGATCATGGTGTTGTTGTACAAATTAACTATGTGACAAAGGAGATTGCACTCTTATCATTTGTGATTAGATCACCTAGATGTATAAATGATAGGAGGTCCTTATGATTTTTTCCTGGATTGAGAATGATATGAGACTGTATCAATCCACGAAGGATAAATCATTAAATATCCCTAGTTAGAGTATTATCGAGATTGGACATCAATAAATACGTAAAAGACTAGTATTACACTTGTGCGCGTTGTGAGGGCACAACGACATAGTTCTCATATATTTGGGTATATGATACTCATGCAAGTGTAATAGGAAGTTGTGTTTCACCGATGGTACGGGAAACAGCTTCGCTCTGGATAGACCCCCTCGGAATTCCATTGGTAGTATGACTATGTGTCTATGGAAATTCGAAGTCAGGGTAGGTGTATTTGGTCTTAACCTGAGACTTGCATCGCTAATACTTGCGACAATCAATATACTTTGGTTGCGGTCGTCCATGGCTTTAACCGGTTCTGTGTACGCCAATGTTGGGTATATTGAGAATCGTAGTGTGTTGGGTGTGATGTCGAGACGGAAGTGTCACTCCAGTCATATGGAGTTGATGATTGTACATGGATACAGAATTGGTTCTCTAAATAAGGTTGCAACCGTCGGGATAATATGACTTGGTCATGATTATCCGATATTAAAGAGACTAGTTGCTTGTTATCCGATATATGCTTCGTACGGGGCAGACACTGTACCAGCCCCAGGCCTCGCATGTGATCATCCGATATTGGACAGAAATACACAATACCACGTATACTACGCCTGATATAGATCCTTATATTCCTGTAAGGATATTTCCGGAGAATTGGGTAGGCATGAAGTTTTGCTAAGGCCAACCTTGTCTTGTAAATCGGTATAAACGTAGTACGAGGTACTTACGTGTTCGGATAGTCCGACGACCGAATTTACTGCCAACATATCCGGGGATCTCATGGGTCGCTTCCCAAAGATTCACCGATGACGTATGACTCGCACTTTTAATTAATCTGGGATTAATTAGATGAGAGAGAAAATTAATCTGGGATTAATTGCGGAGATATTTTGTCTGGGATAAAATATCAATTAAAGAGAGATAATGATTAATTTGGAATTAATCGACAAATTAATATATTCGATATATTAAACGAAATTGGATTTCGACGCGGAATTAAAATTAGATTTTAATTCGGGCGAACGAATTAATTTAGAATTAACTCGTTAGCGACGTGAATAGTGATTTCGCTAGGCGTAATCATTTAATTACGATGCAACATAAAATTTGTTAATTTGGAATTAGCGAACCCGAGCCCGGGATTATTTGCGAGCGCATTCGCATTTCAAATTCGAGTGCGGCACGCAAATTAAATCAAGCGTCAAATCGCTAGTCGCAACTAGCGTCACATCATTCGTCAATCAAGTGATGGATGTCTTTCACTTTGAGTGATTGACGCCAGTCACTATTCACTGATTGATGGAAGTTGATGTGAGTTTATGTGTGTGGTTGGCATTGATGGCTTTAATTGGTTTGACTTTCTAAAGCCAAAATTTGATATATGTTTTTGGAAAACAAATAAACCAAAACCAATTACACATTTCATCATCTCTCCTCTCTTTTCTCTCCTCTCTCACACGCCAAGAGGGGCTGTTCTTCACTGATTTTCTGCCCAGAAAATCGTGAGCAAGGGAAGCTAAAGTGTGATGGTTTTGCGGCAAAATCATCAAGAACTAGCACTCCGAGAGACATACGAAGGTGATAGGGAAGTCCACCCATGAGCCGGGAATCGCTCGACAAAGCTTGGAGCTTGACGAGGACCTCCAATGGCCAAATATACAGTGGAGTGTGACAGTTACTGTCGAGCAGTCCAAGAGGCAGAAAACATAAATTTTTGTTGCCCAAAGCATTGCTCAACCGATCGATGTAAGTATTCCGCGACTTCTCGATTGTATTCACACATGTTTATGCTTGATTTATGATCCTTGGGACCCTTAGAATCTCCAACATATAAACCCAAAGAATTCTGTACAAATTTTTACACCAAAACCTTTCATATCTTGGGTTTATATAAGTGAGCAACTCTAAATTTTAAGAGTAAGCCATTGATTTTGAGGATCCTTAAGTCTAATTGACTAGAGGAATCTCAAGTTAAAAGTTTTGAGGTATTTGCCTAGGCTAGTACCATTTGAAAAATACCCGTGCACTCAAGGCGTAGTCTTGCCGTTGAGTTTTGGCTTTGGTGTGTGCACCTTTGGAGGCCAGACACTTGGGTGGCTCTTTGGAACGTGGAAGAGCTTGCTGAGTTCAAGAAAAGCTTGTAGATTGGAGGGAGGACTGGAGGAGTCTTCGGTTCAAGTAAGTCTTTTTCTTTCTTTATTTTAATTAGAGTTCTTATGATAGTTAGCATGTTTAGGTTTATGTTCTTTGCATGTTTTATGAGTTTTTATGCTTAGAATATATAGTAACATGCCTAGGCTTGTAGAATAATCAAAACAAATGGGTCTTGGGTGAAGGGATAGCGGCATCATAATTTTTAATTTTCCGCTGCGCACTCGCGGCCGTTTCCCAACAACTATTGCATAGTTTCTATGGGGCTTGCCAATATGGTGGAGTTGCAACTTTATGTTGACTTGGAGGATATATGTTACATGGCTATGAAGGTAGAAAAGCAACTCAAGAAGAAGTCTACATCTAGATTTGGTACTTAAACTACTCTTGCATGGAAAGGGAAATGGGTTCGTAATGATTGACGGGATGAAGGCTTTAACAAGCCAAAGGCCGAACCTAGTGCCAAGGGTAAGAAGGTTGCAGAACCAAGCAAGGCTAGACCGAAACCTGTGGGTACAACACCCAAAAATAAGAACGTTAATTGTTTCAAGTATTTGGGCTTGAGACACTATACTTCACAGTGGCCCAACATACGCACCTTAGTGATTAATAAGAAGAGTGATGAGGTGAATTATACTGATAGTGAGGTTAAGGTTGAAGATGATAAGCTAGAGATAGATGGTACTAATGGCAGAGAGGGAGTTGCATATTTGCTAGATAATTTGTCCTTAGTTGTCAATGTTGGGAAGCGACCGCGAGTGCGCAACGGAAGATCAAAATCATTATGACGCCGCTTTCCCTTTGCCCAAAACCCATTTGTTTTGATTGTTCTACAAGCCTAGACATGTTACTATACATTCTAAGCATAAACCCATAAAACATGCAAATAACATAAACCTAAACATGCTAACTATCATAAGAACTCTAATAAAAATAAAGAAAGAAAAAGACTTACTTGAACCGTAGACTCCTCCAGTCCTCTCTCCAATCTACAAGCTTTTCTCGAACTCAGCAAGCTCTTCCACGTTCCAAAGAGCCACCCAAGTGTGTGGCCTCCAAAGATGCACACACCAAAGCCAAAACTCAACGGGTATTTTTCCATTGGTGCTAGCCTAAGCAAATACCTCAAAACTTTTAACTCGAGGTTCCTCTAGTCAATTAGACTTAAGGATCCTCAAAATCAGTGGCTTACTCTTAAAATTTAGAGTTGCTCACTTATATAAACCCAAATATGAAAGGTTTGGTGCAAAAATTTGTGAAGAATTCTTTGGGTTTATATAGTGCTCCAAAGAAAACAAAATTAATTAAGAATTCGATGTGGGATAAAAGCCAATTTAATCTTAGCCATTGAATCTTAATTTAGTGGTTTAATGAGATTATAAAACCCTAATAAGAATTTGGGTCAAATTGGAATTCAAAAAAAATAACAAAAATAAATTTAAATTTTTTACTATTCACGTGGTACTAATCACGCATTACTATTCACGTGAATAGTATTATTTATTTATTTATTCCAATTCCCAAAGTGCCCCTATCGTCATTCACCAATCCCTAAGCCACTATGGAACCTCATAAATTATTTGTTCAATAATTAAACACATTGAACCATTTATGAACAATTCCTACAGCAATCATATATGCTGTTAAATATATACTGTGCACTGTTAACCATTGATTTCAACTTTGTTGTGTTTTACCTTTTGGGTTCCCCTCAAGTTGGACATGAAATGAATCGTGATAATTTAATGGAACATAAATTATCCTCCGATCAGATGGTCATTCGATTTCAATGACCAAGGTTGACATCTAGTAACATGCCAAGGCCCCCAAATGAGAAGGAAAGATATATATACCCATTCTGTATGCGATTTACATATGATACGGTCCCTCGCCTCACTGTATCCCCACCTATTGACCTAGTGTAGGACATAGAAATCGGCGACGCTATTCTAGGCTCATGGCCTAGTTGGGAGTACGGAATAGCCCGCAGGGGGAACTAAACCAGAGAAATAACATGGAGTCGCCACCCGTTGTGAACCGGGAAAATGATTTAAGGCCACACTCACCCCTTGCAAGGGAAGACCTCAAACCGTTGGGTTCAGAATGGTCCCTTACTTATGCCACTTGTAATGAAAAGATTTATGCAATAACTTAACCGAGTCTACGCGGCATATTCAAGAATAACCTATACCTAGTTTGCATTCAAAAGAATAAATCCTATGTCTAAGTTTGCATGCTTTAAAAAATAAGTCATCATAATAGCAAGCATACGATATCACACAATAATCTCATGAGCATGTTGAATTACCAAACACGAAAAAATAAATAACAACTTAAACATAAACATAAATTAAACTCCTATTGCGAAAGTAAATAACTAAATCATGCATAAAGAAATAACGTACTAATGGCTAAATCATGCTTAAGAAATAAATAACATACTAGACTAAATCATGCTCGAACACAAGGTTGGATGAAATAAAATACGTGTGTCTCTCAAGTGGTACGTGGCATTGTATCCCGAGTACAAATCGTATTACCGTCCATTCGGATTCGGCTACAGAATTTACGTCCGAGTTTCCATCCGATATACCATAAGAGAGAACACATATTCCGTTCATCCGGAAATCACATCATGCACCAATCCACAATACTCATATGAAATAAAATACTAAAATAAATAAAAATAAAGGATAATAAATAAAGAAGGTGCCCTCAGGTCTAACCTCATTTTTCGTCTCTCGGAAGTGCGTTACACGGCGATCGGAAGGGTTGATGCTCCGTAACTCCTCCGGTTCACTGGTTCAACGTTTTCCTTCGTTGTTTCGCTGTTTGGGCTGCTATTTTTACTCCATTTTACTACGGTTTTAAGGGTCTTTTTTTGTCACTGTTTTATAGTAAATAATGGACTGTTTTGGTGGTTATTTAAGGGCTCGGTGTTTCGGTTTTTGGTGTAGTTTTGGGGTGAATTCTGGACTATTTCAGGGGCAAAATATGTGGCAAAACTGGGCAGTTTTGGGGGGGTATTTTCTCGATAATTGGCTGGGCAATTTATGGGGTTTTCACGGCAGTTTGGGGCAGGTTTTTTATGCGTGTTTTTGGGACGAAGTTATGGGGCTGTGAGCGTGAGGGATACGTGAGGGCAGTGGTGTAAAGGGGCAGTGAGGCAATGTGATGGTCTGCGGTGCGTGGAGGCTATGTGTGTTCAGTGTGTGAGTGAACTGTGTTGAGGCAGGTTTACTCGGCTAGTGGGGGCACGTTTTTGGCATGAAGTGGGCTGTTGAAGTGAAGATTACATTAGCTGTGTTGAAAGCTTGGGGACGTATTGTTGTGGAAGTGGCGTGAATCAAGGCTTATATGTGAGGCAGTTTGAGGGAAGCAGGTGGCGTGAAGCAAGGCTACGTGTGAGGCAATGTAGGGGTGTGTTTTGTGCTATTGTTGGACGAAAATGAGGGGTATTTTATGTGCTTTTTGCGTGAAGGATCTAGGGGTTTAATGTGTTGGTGAATGGTTCTTTTTATAGGCAAGGGGATGGGGCCTTTCCTTGTTTGAGAATGAGAAATATTTTTGCATTAATGGGAGATATTTTTAATTATTGTGTGATAAGGAAAATCTTTTAATTAGGAAAGTGATTTGTGAAAATTCGGGGTTATCCTAAGTTCTGACCCTATGCGGAATTACAGACAATAAGCAGGACAAGTCCTGTTACTGCTACTATGGAATTGCAACAGGCAAATTAACAGGCAACCACAACAATAAAATCCACAATATTAATTCAGTACAAATAATAAATTGCGGAAAAGTAAATCAATCACACAAAATTCAACACAATGATTTTGGTGACGAAGTGGAAAACTCTTCCGAGTAAAAAACCACTCCGGGTATAGGCTACCACTCGAATCCACTATATCGAGAAAAACTTACAGCGATGGTCAAGACCTATAGTGGCAACTCCACCGACTCAAGTACCTCTATACTGCAAGAACTCAAGGAACTCCTCAAGCCCGCGACCCACGGTTTTCTTCAGAACCTCTGAAGTCTCTGAGTAGATTGTATCACCTCTGAACGCCGGAACTCCGACTACCAAAACTCCTCCTATAGAACTCTTAAGGATTAGGGATTTTGGGTTATGTTGTGTTGAAGGTTTATCAAAGATGGAATCACACCATTAATGAAGAAGACAAGAAGATGAAGAAGTCTTCAATGGTGGATTCAAAGAGAGTTGAAAGCTTTGAGAGATTTGGCTCAAGGGAAAAGTGTTTCAGCTCTTTCAACTAATGGGGAATGGCGGCTAAGTGTTATATTTATAGGTAGGGTGAAAACCTAGGGTTTTGCAGGCCAAAAACGCGTTCAGATCGCAGTCCCGTTCGAACGCTTACTAGAACGCTACACGAACGCGCCCTTTCTGTAAAGACTTGTTCGAACGTCAATCGAACGCACAACGAACGTGAGCTCTCTGGAATGCTCCCGTTCGAACCCCACAAGAACGTGCCTCGAACATTTGCTCTCTGGAATGCTCCCGTTCGAACCCAATAAAGAACGTGCCACTAACGCCACACGTTCGAACCCACAAACGAACGCAGCACTAACGCCAATCGTTCGAACACTGAAACGAACGCACCACGAACGCACGTCTGATGCACAGCAGCCAGAAACCAGTCCAATTGCACAAAGATCTTCATGAAAGATTACAACTAAATTGAACTTGTTTTGTCACGGATACATGCCAATAAAAAAGGTGCTAACAATCTCCCTCTTTGGCATTCCGTGACAAAACACTACCTAATACAAAGACTACGGTAATAGACACAAAAAGCAAATAGTCAACTGTCAACCATCAAAACAGTGACTTATTACAAATGGACTCGATCTAACACCTAACAAAGTAGTCTTGAAAGTAATGCCACCGCAGCAACATACCTGCTACCTGAAACATCCACAAACAACAATATACCGTGAAAAGCATTGGGATAATCAAGTAAAATATAAAGCAGGTAAAAATCTCATGCATGTACAAGTAGAATTCTTCTCCCCCTTAATCTTAACTCCCCTTAAAACGGAGATATCTAAAGGATATTCTACGGCTCCCTCCTATATATTAAGGCTCTCCCCCTTAATATATTACTCTCCCCCTTTTTGTCACGAAATGACAAAGGATAAAAGAAACAGGAAAAATAACAAGAGAACAGGAGAAGACACATGCAAGAGCATAAACAAACAGGAATGACTCCCCCTCACTAACAGGCACATAAAGTTAGCAAAATAAAACACGGGAAGCAAACCAAAAACTCAGAAAAGTGCACAGGAAAGAAAAAATCGGTATGCAATAACATGAAGCACACACAAGCACAAACTGAGATAAATAAAAATCCTGTCAAAAACTGACTGAAACAGCATTTCAAGCTGATACAATGATACCCAGTCAGTATTCAACTATTTATGACATGAAACAATATGCATCATTTTAAAAGTGGCTGAATACAACACTTATGCATATGACATAAACACCAAAGCATATAAAACACTTGCGTGGAAAAATAAAGTGCACAACAAATCAAGGCTTAAGACCTTATTTTATTAGCTGGACACAGCCAAAGAAATCCATCTCTAAACAAACCAAGTCCACAAAATAAGTGTTCAAACCCAGCACCACTAGGACCTGAAAATAAGCAACATTGGTTGCATGCTATATTATTTACCCCAGAAATATCATGAGCTCATTTTTAACAACTCTTTCGAGTGAAGGGTTTTTGCCCTTATCTTTTGAATTTGGCCATTTTGGCTCTTTTGCACTTGAGTCTCATTTTTCTTTTTAAATTTATTTCTTTTTACTTTTTCAAAAAGGGATAGCAAGGTCAACTAGTCAAAGGTCACACTATTCAGTAAACAAAGTATGGTAGAAATTAGATTGTCAGTCCAAAAACTCATACATGCGACCAAGCCTTGATAAAATAAAAACGTGTATGTGAGGTGCAAGCATATGATATACCAAAGGTTTTTATCACACACTTATGTATATAGAGCATCAAGAAAAATAACAGCATATCATACATGCATAATCATATATCCTACATACTAGGATCACATGCACATGCTATTCATGCTCTAACAAGCCATAAAAATATTTTTGGTCTTTTTTTCAAAATATATAATTTTTTTTTGATTTTTCAGTTTTAAAGCACAAAAAAAAAATAAAGACACAAAACAGCTTGTAAAACATCCAATGGTACGTGGAGTTGTATCCCGAGTGCAGATCATACTATCGTCCATTCGGAATCGGCTATGAAATTTATGTCTGGGTTTCCATCCTATATACCAAGGGACATATAACAAAAACAAGACACACACACACACACCCATATGCTGTGAAAATAAAACAAACGTGTAAAGACATAAGACACACGCACACACACATGCACTGGGAAAATAAAAATGCATCTTTTAAGCAGAGTTACACCGAAGTGCACTCTCATCATGTCCATTAGGACATGCATAAGTAGATGGGAAATCATCTTGCTTCCTCACCCAAACCTTTCTAGAATCCTCTTTCACAAGAGAGTTCCCAGACAACAAAGCAAGTTTCTCACTCAAAAATTGAGCTTGTTTGGTTAGTGCAGAAACTTGAGACATTAGATTTGACGAATCAAATCTAGGAGACACACTCTTAGGCCTTCTCTTTTGCTTGTGCAATATGAAACACTTAGGCCTAATATGTCCAGCCTTGCCACAATGGTGGCACACAGGCACAAACCTCAGACGAGAGCGAGGTTTACCCACAACACCTCTAGATCGAGGTTGGGTCACAGGACGAGGAATAAATGGAGGAATAACATGACTACTGTAGGCACTGCATTTTTACGCATAAGTCCCTATGATGAGTCTCATTTTGGAGACACTACCTTTTAAGTCACGGAGGTCACGGAAAACGGACATCGGAAGGGGAATTCAGAATAAACAAGGTTCACTGTTTTCGTTGGTGCTACGTTCGTGTATACGTTCGAACGTCAAACAGATTGCGGGCGTTCGTGCTGCATTCGATGATGCGTTCGAACGGTGTCGGTAATTCTGGTTTTGCTGCTAGCCTCACATTAAGCCCAATTCGCCCAAACCTTGGCCCACACGTCCAAGCCCACTTAAAACACATATTTAACACATGGTGAAATCAAAACAAATCTAAAAATCACATTCCAAATTAAATAAAATACTTACACAAATTAAAGAAATTGCATGCCGAATAAAATCAATCAACAAACTAAATGCCTAATCTAAACCAATCAAATATAATCATACCAAGTTAAAATCAATCAACCAATATATTATTCCCAAACATAAAATATTGTATGCCTAATCAACATAAACTAAATATTCAACCTCCCTAATCCAACACCAAATCATATCCCTTTTTAAATACACAAATCCCTTTCCTTGTCAAGCCTAACCCTTTGCCTATAAAAAGAACCCTTCACCAACCTTCTCAAGGCTAGCTAGCTCATTCACATAAGAAACACCCAAGCTCATAGACACAACTCCCCTCACCTCACCGAAAAACACATCCCAAGCAGCCCTAGACACACACATAAAACAGCCCCCGAACCACACCATAACACCACCGAAAATAACACCCAAAACAGTAGCCAAAACATCCCAAACACAGTAACTAAAATACAGCAGCAAAACAGTAGTAGCGGTGGTAAATCGGAGTCAAAATAGTAGCAAAAGACGGAGGACGACGACCCAAAACAGTAAGACAACGAACGAGAGCAGTGAACCAGTGAACCGGAAGAGTTGCGGAGCTTTACCCCTTCCGATCTTCGTGAAACGCGAGTCCGAGAGACGACTTAAAAGGTTAGACCTGAGGGCACTTTTCATTAGTTTATATTCGTTTCTTTTATTATTGAATTGTATTCACATGAGAGTCGTTTATGGATGCGTGTTGTGGGTATTGGATGAATGGAAGAGTGTTGTCTCTTGTGGTATATAGGATGGAAACCCAGACGTAAATTCCGTAGCCGAATCCGAATGGACGGTAGTGCGGTCTGTACTTGGGACACAACTCCACGTACCACTTGAGTAAACGGCACCTTCTCTTGTTTTGTGTTGCTTTGGTTTATTTAATTCTTGTCATTTAAATTCTGCATGTTGTTTATTCCCGTATGATACGATCGAGTGCATGGGCTTAGTAAGTGCGATGAAAGGTTCCCTAATTGGAGGGTTAAAATCCTTCACCATGATGCTCTGCCGCCCGACGATTGATGTGTGTTCGGTTGAATGTGAAATACGTTCAATCGGACATACTTAGTTTGATATGATTGTCTTTATTTTCGTATGCATGATTCAACCGAGTGCATGGGCTTAGTAAGTGCGATGTGAGATCCACTATGGGGAGGGGCTAAAGCCCTTTACCACGAGGCTTTGCCGCGCCGGTTGATGTGTGTTCGGTTGGATACAAAATACGTTCAATCAGGCACACTATGTTTAGTATTATTGCTTTTCATTCTATGTATGCATGATTCAGTCGAGCGCATGGGCTTAGTATGTTGGTCTAAAGGTCCTCTCTTTGAGAGATCAAGAGCCCCAAAATGCCACCTTTACGGCAGTACTTCGCCGCGCCCCTTTATTTTATCGTTTATGTATTGCGTCCCATTTCATGCATCAGATCTGTTCCCGTTCGAACGCATTTACGAACGCAACTCGAACGCGCATGTATTTTGCCTTGTCATGCATCAGGTCTTATTTCTGTTCGAACGCGTTCACGAACGCCATACGAACGTGAGCATTCTGTTTCATTTCCGTTCGAACGCGTTCACACAAACACCACACGAACGAGAGCATTCTGTTTCATTTCCGTTCGAACGCGTTATCAAACGCCATACGAACGCGAACATTCTGTTTACCGTTCGAACACGTTTACGAACGCTACACGAACGCACACGCACTTTCTTAGTTTCATAATGTATCAGGTCTGGTTTCGTTCGAACGCGTTCTCGGACGCTACACGAACGCGAACCTTCTGTTTACCGTTCGAACGCGTTACGAACGCTACACGAACGCGCACACACTGAACTGAGTCTGTCTTATCATATTCATGCATAATTGCCTCTTGATTGATCTTTCTTGTGTTATATAGCCAACCGTATTATTGTATTCCTGCATTTATCCATTCCATGTGTTCTTGGGATTGTATTCAAGCATGATTAGGCTGTTAGCAGGTTATTTGGTTAATAGGTTCATGAGATAGTACTCAAGCATGATTAGGTTGTTCTTAGTTTTCCATATCATAGGATTGAAATATGTTCATGAGATTGCCATGTGATGTTGCATGTTGTGATGAACTTGTTGATGTATGTACATGAATCTAGAAGCATGATATTTTTGAAATAAATGTTACTTAGCTTAATTAAATTATTACATAAATCCTTTCATTACAAGTGACATGAGTAAGGGACCATTCGAACCCAACGGTTTGAGGTCTTCCCTTGCGAGGGGTGAGTGCGGCCTTAAATCTTTGTCCCGGTTCACACGGGGTGGCGACTCCATATTATTTAGTATCTCCCAACTAGGCGCGAGCCTAGGAACATGCGTCGCCCAGGTCCCTAGTCCCCACAGTCTGGGACTGTAGGCACTGCATTTTTACACATAAGTCCTATGATGAGTCTCATTTTGGAGACACTACCTTTTAAGTCACGGAGGTCACGGGAAACGGACATCGGAAGGGGAAATTCAGAATAAACAAGGTTCACTGTTTTCGTTGGTGATGCGTTCGTTACTTCGTTCGAACGTCAGGCAGATTGCGGACGTTCGTGCCACGTTCGAGTAAGCGTTCGAACGGTGTCGGTAATTCTGGTTTTTCTGCTAGCCTCACATTAAGCCCAATTCGCCCAAACCTTGGCCCACACGCCCAAGCCCACTTAAAACACATATTTAACACATGGTGAAATCAAAACAAATCTAAAATCACATACCAAATTAAATAAAATACTTACACAAATTAAAGAAATTGCATGTCTAATCAAAATCAATCAACAAACTAAATGCCTAATCTAAACCAATCAAATATAATCATACCAAGTTAAAATCAATCAACAAATATATTATTCCTAACTTAAAATATTGTATTCCTAAACCAAACCAAATCAAATCCCTATTTAATTAGCCAAATCCCTTTCCTTGTCAAGCCCAACCCTTTGCCTATAAAAAGAACCTTTCACCAACCTTCTCAAGGGTAGTCCCTAGTCCATGGTCCCTAGTCCCTAGTCCCTAGTCCCTAGTCCCTAGCTCATACACAACACACAAGAAAATTACAGGAAGAAGACACCCAAAAAAACAGTAAGCAAAAGATAAAGAGGAAACGGCAGCGAAACCACAAGGAAACAATAGCAAAAGACGGAGAACGACGACTCAAAATAGAAATTAAGCAGTTTCATATAATATCAAAAGCATAAACTAGATCATGGATTTTTAATCTAATATGCCCCTCCCACTAAATCATGCAATACTGTAATCCCAAAACAGAATACAAATATTTAATAATTAAATTAAATATAAATAGTGAAAGGTGGATCCCGTGAATATATTCAGCTCACAGCAGAGGCACGGTCTCGCCTACGTATATTCATCAGGTAGACAACTCATTTGTCAATCACTCAAAAGTGACTCCTAAGTATCCGGTCCTGGCCGTTTCTCGTTGTCGCTGCGAAGGCAGGCCCACAAGGAGACGTACCAAGGTAATACTCGTCAATGATAAACTCAAGTTACTTACGTAATCCTGACAGCTAGGGCACGTTCAGAATTCCGCTTTTACTTGAATTTATCTAGTATCAGATATACATCCGGTATAAATAAATCTTTATCGGCTACACCCTCACAGCAGAGGCACGGTCTCGGATGTAGTCACAAAGAAGTATTCATAAACCGTATTGACAAGACGGACCATATAACATGCATCAAATACATAATTACAATTAAACCTTATTATTAGGGATTTTCCGCTAAGTGTCATACACCCTAAATCTAACCAGTTTAGATCCTAATAAGCATGCACAAAGTCAAGAAAACATGATTAAACATTGATTCAATGAAGGCTAATCATATTAGGTGGCCTAGAATCAGACTGGCTCTGATACCATTTTGAAGGGGTTATTTAGGGGGTGAGTCCGGTAACGCAGCGGAAGCGGTGAAAATCCGATTTTCAGATTTCAAAACTTTTTCTCGGATAAATTAAATAAACATATTTATTTAATATTCCAATAATCAAATTATGAAAATAATTCAATAAAAAAAATTTAAGTGAATTTATCGAAATACCCTTGCTTTGTATTTTTTCCGTTTTAGTCCGAAATTGATCCAATCAATTTTGAATGATTCTAAATCATTTCTAAGATGAACTTATGATGTTCAAAACATCAAAACACCAAAGCAACCAAAATCCCCAAATTCTCTCTCAAAGCCGAGAGCACTCATTAGTGCCCAATTTGTGCATTTTGCACTTTCATGCTTCAAGACACATCCAAATGATATCAATCAACATGAAACTTTATATGCATCATATACACACAAAATACACAACATATATGAAAACCCCCAAATTTGGAATTAGTTAGAAAACCTAATTTTTCAATTTCCACAAATTGGACAAATTAGGCTAATTACATTAAATCAAATGTTTCAATCATCAATCTTTCATCCAATTCAAGTCTCAACACAATGAAACAACTCAAGATCAAATCTAGGTCATTTAAGAGTGGGTCAACAACTCTAGAATAGCAACATGGTTTCCAAAACCTTAAAAGAATCTTTATAACTACAATAGTTACAAACTTTCTTCATCACACATGCTCAACACTTTCAACCAAATTTCCATCATCAAAAACACAAGAAATAATGAAAAGAATAACTTAAGAACATCAAGATGTTGCCTAGATCCTAAGGAACAAATTCCTTTCTAATAGTAAGTTTGAAAAACTTACAAAATCCAAGCTTTTCTTTGAGTTTTTCCTTTTCTCCTTCACTTGCTTTCTTTGTTCTCTTTAATGGTGTTTGTTGTAAAGTGTATTAGGTATTAATGCAAATGAAATGAA